>CP136064.1:2757238-2877679 GCA_032622095.1 Siphonodentalium dalli
GGTGCAGTTGGAAATTCCCAAGGTGGACACCCCCCCCCCAGCGGAGACCCTCTAGCCACATCCCTGCGTATAATATCTAGGAGGCCATTTTCTCCCACTACTACTTTTAGGTGTAATTAACGTACTAGCCATTATAATTTTCTCAGGCGACGATTTCATGTTTCCGAAAACAAACACTGAATATAAAAATATTGCCCGGTGGAAGACAATTTAAATTTTCACCTCACAAAGACGCAAACACCTTGGCATCTCACTATAGGGCAATTACTGATATTACTGGCAGAATTAGGGGTACTGTCACACCCCCACACCCCAAAATTTACGGCCCTGCCATCCGAGTCCTTCCATGGCATAGCACCACACGTTGTGTTTAAAGTTTCAAGAATTGCAATAAAAAATACATAAACAACCTACTTTTGGATCCAGCCAGGAGAACATATATTTTATTGGCTGGGGACTCTGTAGCATGCTGGGATCACTGTCACGTGATAAGCCATTCCAATCGTGGGTCGATCGTTTTGAAAACAAATTTGGTATAAATACGCGTTTTGGATATACTCGCAGCACTGCCGAACAACTATTAGTTATACTAAGTCTTTAATTGGTTATACCTAGTTACAGTTCAGGAATTTTTCAAGCATGTTTGCGTTAGTTTATTTCACTGAAGATGGTGGAAAGTTTGAGTGTTTACCAGTGAAAAAACTGAAGAAAACTGCTGCGACAAGTAGTGTTGGGTTCGCGATTTTAGAAACTGTTTCTGTGCAATACAGAATAAAGGCAGCCGATGGAAATGGGAAAGAAAGAAGTGTAGATATCGACTACATAGGAACTGTTCATTTACTCCACAAAGGTAAGTACAATTAGTCATATTATTGTAATATTCATATGTAATTAAGATAATTGTGTACCAGCGTAGAGGTAATTTAATTGTCAAATGGTTTGAATATTATAATTACTCTGATGATCATACTTCATGTATTATATACCTACCAAACGTGAAAATAAAATTCAGCCATCATGCGGCCTAATTTGACCTTTGATTGAATTATATGCTTTCATTCATTGCTCGCACAAGAACGGAAAACGTTATATATGTAATTTGTCGAGATCTTATAATAATATCATAGCTGGTGCGTAGTATATGGACGGTGCAATGTGAAAATAATTTAGAATACCCGTGTTGGTAGACCACATAAACAGAATACATTACCTTAAATTTATCAACGAAAATCCAATGAAATGAGTGCAGACAGACAATCCAAATGCTTATATATTATTATCATGCCAAGAGGGTGCTCCTGGGAGCTCCAAATTTCCGCTTTAATAATGTTCTCCCCAGTCTGATTAAAACCGATCTCAGACTATAACGATACTGATCAGTATCGTTAGAATCTGAGTACGGTTTTAATCAGACTGTGGTCGCCCTTGTTCCCATGGTAGTTGTCAAGCAGGCTAGTTTTTATGTTTACCCATACCATAGTATGGTAAACATAATGGCGACGTCCGGATTGACCACTCGTCGTCCGTCCGTCTGTCTGTCTGTCTGTCCGTGGACACTTTACGCATGGTACGATAACTCAAATATTTTCTATCCGATCGGAACTAAATTTTCTATATGAGTTTCTCAGACCGAAATACAGATCGAGTTCGAATATGGGTTTGATCCGAGTTTTTTATACGGAGTTATGGCCCTTTTTCGACTTCGAATTCACGCATGCTGTCATAACTCAAACAATTTTTATCTGATCGGAACCAAATTTGGCATGTGAGTTTCAGAGCACAAAATACAGATCGAGTTCGAATATGGGTTTGATCCGTGTTTTTTTACGGAGTTATGGCCCTTTTTCGACTTAGAATTCATGGATGCTACGATAAAAAATATTATCTCATGAGAACCAAATTTGGTATGTGAGTTTCTCTATCTAAAATACAATTCGAGTTCGAATATGGGTTTGATCAGATTATTTTTAATGGAGTTATGGCCCTTTGATATAGAATTCATCCATGCTTCGATAGCTCAACCAGCTATCGTCTGATAGGAACCAAAATTGGTATGTGAGTTTCTCAACTCAAAATACAGATCAAGTTTGAATATGGGTTAGATCCTGTTTTTTACACCAGAGTTATGACCCTTTTTAACTAAGGATTGAACAGATTCGATATTTTTATGCTTATCATGTAGAACCATAGCAGCTCATCCCTGTGATATCAGTTAGCACTGAGAGAGAGAATATATTAACTTGTATTATTGGAAATTAGAGTTATTTTTAGCCATCATTGTCAGGGCACGGTGTAATTGGACAGAGGACCATCATTCTCCTATTATATCCCTTTCACTTGTATGGATTTTTGTGGTTAAAATGAACCCTTAATTCTGAACATTCCTTATACTTAGCAGAAATACCTTTATCTGATATATCTCATTTTATTGAGATGTATGTGAATCCACGTTACTTAAAGGGATACTGTACGCCAAATGTTGTAATTGGTTTTTATAGTCTCCGAGTCGGAGAATAAGGTAACAAATTTTCTTTATTTGAAAGTCTGTTGAGTACGAAGTAGTGTTACGGATGACAAATTTACCGGAATGCAAAAATAAAAATTGTCGTTGTCGAGTAATTTTTGTACAGTTTTCAACCAAATGAATCAAATAAAAGTTATATTATATGCATACTAGTCCCACATAATCATTTAAGTTATTGTATCGTCGCTAGTCAGTGAGTAGCTTGAGTGTCCCCCCCCCCCCCGCATCATCATAATATTTTAAGCGATCGTGTGTGCGATCGGTTTAACAACCCAGTATCCCTTATTACTTTAAATGATTACGGAAATTTATATCAAATTAATAACTTTTAAATTATTAAATTTTAAGAAGCCTATTAACCTGAGCGTTTGCAGAATAGATCTTCGACTTATGTTTCTATATATTATCGATATTAGATCGTTGTTGTCACCGGAAATTTAATGAAAATGGCGTACATTACCCCTTTAACTTTGTTTCATGTAATCCGTCCATTTTGTCTTGTTTTACTGTGTTCATGTACATTTGACCATATATGGTGCAAGGTACAAATAAACATGATTGATTGATTTATTGATAAATACAGGTATATCGGTCTAGGGTCACCTCTAGATGGGAGTTTCGAAATTTTAATGATTTTTTATGACAAACAAACATGGCCATTTTCCATTTCAACTGTCAATCCATCAGAATACCATACAGCCCACATTTATTGGAGATTTGTTTTGAAACTTTACAGTCTTGTTGGTAAATAAAAAGACAGGAATGCTTCTATAATACAGAACATTATTGATCAGATATTAAGATCATGAAAACTGAGTAAATTGTCAAGCTTGTACAGAAAAATCTATTCAAATCGGTTCATATTTGTTAAAGTTATTAAGTCAGACAGACTTTTCTAAATAAGTCGAAAATGAGGTGTAATATTACGAAAAACAGTCTGAACCAATCCCTAGCCGCATCATGTAGAGAGGTAATTGTGAGAAGCATGTATACCAAAAATTATTGAAATCGGTTCATATTTGTTAAAGTTATTAAGTCGGACAGAATTTTTCTAAGTCAAAATAAGTCCAAAAAGAGCGTAACTTGAAAAAAAAAGTCGGACCGAACCGCAATTATCATCCTAAGGAGATTGCAAACAAAAAATTATTGAAATCGGTTCATAGTTGTTCGAGTTATGTTGTCGGACGGACGGACGGGCAAACTGACGGAGAAAGCGTGACGGACGGACGCAGTCAATCCAGTATACCCCCCCATGTTCTTCGAAAGTGGCAGGGGGGGGGGGTCTGGAAAAAAATTGCACATATTCCTCCAAAATTTTGGGGACCCACCCCCCGTTTCTCATGTTTTTATCAAAATTTCAGAGGTTTTTTTTAGCCGTTCTTCAATAACTGTGTTAACTGCCTTACTAATTGGTAAACACACATCAGAAAAACGAAAAATATACTGTATTTCCATGTGTTTCCTGGTGTTTTCAGTATCTAACAACAATATTAATTAAGCATTGTGTATATAGGTACACTATATGTCACAAATTGCCCTAGACCCCATTATAGCCTTAATATATAGAGTTTGTTGTGTCTGACAGAGAACACTGGCCAGTGTAAATAGTGGTAAACAGGTCAGGGGTTCCACAATTATATGTGCATGATCAAAATACTCTTTAGTCTTATCCAACGGGATGGGGTGGGGAGGGGAATAAAAATACCCCCAACCCTACGAATTTTGACAACCAATGTAGCCGCTTGATGAACAATCCCACAGTGGCCAGGAATTAACATGGCCCATGATTTTCTTTTTTCTTTCACATTAAACAACCGAAGATATTATACACCATTAAGCTGCCGGTATTTTTTTTATGCTGACTCAAGATTCCCTACACATTAAATGCCAAGGGGCATAATTTCAAGTATTTAGTTGCTTATAACCTAAAACACATAATCACAATTCTCTCACTGAATTATGAAATGTTGTGTATTCTGCACAATGACCTAGGTTTACATACGATCAGTAATTTGTAAAAAATTAAGAGTTATATCAGTTTTATGAGATTATATACCAATTTTAGTGAAATTCGGGGGGTGGGTGTCATAAGATTATCTCTTTGCAGGTTTGGGGGTGGTGGGTCCCCGAAAATTCCAGATGCCAAAAAAAAATACTTCCTGAAATATTTTTACTACCCCACACCCCCCCCCACCCCTGTCCACGTTGCTTGATTTTCGGTGATAACGTGTTAATATTTACACGTTCAATTGAATTGAAGTATTCCCTGTATTGCGAGAGTGAAATGTGAACACACAACACACCCGCAGAATTGTATGTGGCAAAGTTTTATTTACGATCACAGACATCTGGCTGTGGCAGATGTATCATGGTAGTAACTGTACTGGGTGAAATCAATCGTGGGGTGAAATAGACGGCTCCCATGTTGTCATAAAAATTAATTTAACAGCTAACAGGGTTTCAATGGACAAATGTCAGATAAGAGATCATGGTAGATTTGAGCAGTTATTTGGAGATAGGGCTAGGAATGGACCAGCATAACAGATATCCACCGTTAAGTCAAAACATAATCCGTCTTGCCACCGTCGGGGGCATATGCCACGTGATAGCGTACCTCTTGTTTATTTACAAGCAGTGGGTTTCGTTGTCCAATTATGATGGCCTTTCGTACGGTGATAGACCACGCAGAGCATTATGGGGAACAGATATTCATTTATTCATGCAATAAAATTGAAAAAACATTCCACAGCACTCTGCCGCTATATAACAGCTATAACCAGAGGAAACTGTCATTTGGTATTAGTTTATCAATAAAATTAATTTAAACTAGAAGTGTGACTGTCCCGATGGGACTATGAAGGATACCCCCCCCCCCCTCCCCCCCCCCCCCCCCCCCCCCCCCCCCCCCCGTGTTTTTAAAATACTAAGATGTTTCACATGTCAGTAAACATTTAGTTAAAATAACTGTATGATAATGAAATATTGAATTTCACAGATAAATCCCTGATAACGGACCTGGTGGAACAAAACACAGAAGAAATGAAAAACAAATTGATGGATGATGTGCTCCAAGAGTACCTTCTTGGAAAACTTCCGGACGAAAATCCGAAAAAAAGAACCCCAAAAAGGCGGTTGGACAACGACTACGTCTACGAGGGAGAGAATGACCATGTTCACGCAGCTACAATAAATAAGACGCCAGACGCCGGTGACCATGCCAATGTAAGGGTGCATTTACATTGCTATAGAACTGTACACAGATCTACACGCAGACTAGTGTAAACGGGTTGATATAGAAATGCACACAGAAAGAAAACGGTATTAGTTCGTGTGAGCAAAAATTGTGTCCGCTATCCGTCACGGTCAACGCCGAAGCACTGCGACAGGCAAATCTGTTTTGATTAATTGTTACTCGGGCTTGGCGAATGTGTTTTAGCGTTCGTTGTCATTTCAACCCGTGTATTTCGAATAATGAACACGGACAGGGACGTGGCAACTTTGGTAAAAATGTTCAACTGTTGGAAATTTCATACCTGACACAACATTAGTTGTAATTTCCAAACCAACAATAGGTTGAACATGAGCTTGTAGTTTGATTTTCAAACATTATATGGGGGGGTATTGTTTTCGGACCAATATTTGCATAATTTCCTATCAAAATTTTGGGCTGGAATGGCCATCAGCTGGAAGTTTTCCAACCTTATTGGGGCGGGTGTCAGGTTGGAAATTTCCAACACTTGAAAAGATTGTGTCCTGGTCCCTCCCCGTGGCCAGTCAAAAACTGCTAGTTAATTTAAGAAAACAATATTGTCCTACATTTGGTCAACATTGCCTTTGGAATTGTCATCAGTTGGAATTGTTACTACATTTGTTCAAATAAAGGGTATTGTAGGGTGGATACCCATTCCATACAAATCCAAAATGGCCACCGCCCAGATGGTGTCAAACAGGAGACCTATAGATATATAGATGATCACCTGAAATCCTAAATATTGGTGGAATCGCCATCTGAAGCTATATGGGTGCTCGCTAACCTCTCTATTTGTGCACACAGTTGTTTGTTGTGTATTCCTATGCGATTTTCAGTCTTTCTTCAAGTGGTATAAGGATACACTTTAAATACATGCGGCACATACCAAATCGCTGTTGTCTGCTGACAGTGATCCATTTTATGTCTGGCCTAAATTGACACGACTCGTAATGAATTGTCAATTGCCAGAGTACTGATCAGCGCGCATTCACTATTAGTAATCATATTGTGATCACAGCAATGCGCGACACGTGACTTCATACAGATCTATGTACAGTTCTGTATCAGTGTAAATGCACCCTAACACCAAGTCCAACCGAATACTTCAAAAAAAAAAAAGCTGCACGCCAGGTTTGTAAATTTGTTTGACGCAGGAAGTTGGTCGTAAGAAGAATGTGTCCAAATAATAAGTTATGTAATATGTACAAATTTAAATGAATATTATTACAGTTTTTAAATGCTCGTAACAGAAAATTGGTAGAGAAATAATAATAAATGGACATGTTTGTATTGTCGATGTTCAGAGAATCCTAGTATATATACAATTGCGTGATTGTGTTTATTAAGTGTTTTTATTCTTTGCAATTTAGGTCTTAAAAGAAACGGACGAAAATGGAGTAGTGCCTCTCAGGACAAAGACAGTGCCAGAGCGGTCGGTGTCCAACTCAGTTCGTCGTGTAAGTTATATTATTATCATCCGTAATAGAGCAACTAAAAAAAACACATTAAAGCCATATTAAGGTGCTGGGATCGTTTTACTTCATGGTATTGATGGTTTTGTGACAATTACATTGGTAATCACTTCCTACAACTCATTAATAAAGTGCATTGCATTGTTGTGCAAACATCCATATATATATTTATCTCCCCGGCTTGGCGTAAAGGGTTAATCAAGATCTATTGCGATGTGGACTACCTTTATATAACAAAAATATGTATATATGGTTCACATAATAAAAAAGATAAAGGTAGCCAAATAAATGTTAAAAAACATATGAACAGTGGGTTCAAAGACGCGCGATGTGGACTACCTTTATATAACAAAAATATGTATATATGGTTCACATAATAAAAAAGATAAAGGTAGCCAAATAAATGTTAAAAAACATATGAACAGTGGGTTCAAAGACCTGTGGACTACCTTTATATAACAAAAATATGTATATATGGTTCACATAATAAAAAAGATAAAGGTAGCCAAATAAATGTTAAAAAACATATGAACAGTGGGTTCAAAGACGCCAAACAACTTAATGAGATGGAAATGAAATAACCGGGTAACGAGTCGGCGGTGAAATTAAGTGTATAAAGATAAAATACCGTATCAGTACCGGTAGTTTCAAAGGTGGAACCAGAAATAGATGAAATCTGGTTTGAAAAGAAGGACTGCGACTTAAGTACATAATACCGACCAGTCACCCGGTAAATGAAAAAAGAGATATGTCAATGGGAAAGAAAAGACGGCTCGTGAGGACCAGATTAATAAACCGTGATGTACCTGGGGTTTATGTGGATGCGATAACCTAAAGATTAAAAATGTGAACCTTGACAATAAAACTTTCCCATTGACACATCCGTAATTGTAAGGCTTATCTAGGAGCATGGAATGAAGGTGGTCGAAGGGGTGGTGGCGGGAAAAAGTTTAGGAGTTTCTATAACTGTGAACTGCACACCTTGAAGATCAGAGATAGAAAGGAAGTGCGCAGTTGTTAATTAGCGTATTGCTGCGCAGTATAAGATATAGTTCCGTAAGTGGAAACTATAATTTGCTGGAAGTTTATTTTGACTGACTAATTACTCTTAAAACTTTACGATGGTTATTAATTTAACAACAATCTATAACGTTGAGAAAGGAATATATATTTACCAATAGTATTGCACCATCTTGCATCAGCTTTCTTGTCGGAAGCTCGCAGGTGAAGTTGTGAAGCGGTAGCTTCTCGCAAAATCTCGCGCTGTGAGAATCGAGATGACCGGCGCGAATTTTAAAATTTACTGGTGCCTCGACGGAGACATAAAACCCTTGGAGCGGTGTTCCAATGGTAATTTATCTCCCCGGCTTGGCGTAAAGGGTTAATCAAGATCTATTGCGATGTGGACTACCTTTATATAACAAAAATATGTATATATGGTTCACATAATAAAAAAGATAAAGGTAGCCAAATAAATGTTAAAAAACATATGAACAGTGGGTTCAAAGACGCCACGAGACATTGGCAAGCAAATACCCTCATTAAGACAGTAAAAGCTTGACAAAGTCTCAACCCACTGCAACCGGAAAAAAACACGACTGGGGGGGGGGTGTTCCATGCTCGAAACAAAAGCTGTGATAATGAGGCAGTATGATAAACGTAGCACCAAAAATTTGAGCTTAAATAACGTGAATAAACTATATAGTAAGAGCATGTATAACAAAAAGATACATGCGAAAAATAGGCTGTTGCAAACTTTGCATGAACACTGGAATAATCACCCTTGGGTGTGTTAGCACCAAATCACAAATATATCACATAATAGAGGACGGATAGTCGAAAAAGTATAAAATAGAAACAATTAGCCATCACATAATCAACAATAAACATTATATACAAGTGAGTACATGTGAATGGTAATCTGAACACGAAGCAAGAAATGCAGGAGAACCAACTCAGCTTTGGGATAGTGGCGAAGGGCGAATGTATCTGAGGAAAGCGTTCGATTTCCAACGACCCATTCGTCTTATCTGAGAATCTGAATATCCTAAGTCTGCCGCCCATGATGCGGCGCCTATGCGAAAGCTATGTGACAAATAGCGTTTGCTGTTTAGATTGCATATGGATAAACACTGTTTGAGGAGATTATCAAATTTATGTCGCAACAAAGGTTGCCCATCCGGATAAGAAAAGAGAGGACCCGGGTGATTGCCTCTAATGCACAAAAAAGCCTTTAAATTTTCAACTGGGCATGGTTTTGATGGTGTTTGAGGAAATAACCGAATGAAGTGAGGACGGCCATCACTGTTGTGTTTGAATATTCTGAAAATTAAGGTAAAGTCTGAGGCAGAAGTAATGCAATCGCTCAATTGTAAAATCTTGTCCTTGTTAGCATGATTATTTGGACAAATCTCACCGATTCGAGCCATAGCAAAAAAGGCAGTAGTAAAAACTGCCGCGAGTAGTCTCTGCATAAAAACTGAAATGCCCAAAAGGGGTGCTACAGAGAGAAGCCTATTAAGTATATTTAATGTAATAGGTAAACGAACATCGCAAACAGGAAGTAGTCTGCGAATGGCCATTAAGATCTTCTTTACTATAAAAGCTTGAGTTGGATCTGGTGCATTTCTTATTTTGTGCACGAAGGCAACCGCTGAAATAGCACTGGTAATTGTGCTAGCTGCTAAACCCTTACGATACAAATACGATATGAATAAACAGATTGTATCACTAGATAATGGAATGTGTAGTGGAAGGCATGTAGCCAGACCAAATGATACCAGATGATTCAATGCCGTTGAGTACTGTTTCTGTGTAGAAGGAGCCAATGATCGAGAAAGTAAAAAATTTAGAGTCTCAGTAAGCTCTCTAGATGGAGCTTGGTTGGCAGACTGAAAGATACCTCCTGAAAAGAAGGAAACATATGCTGAAACAGCTTAAATTTGCCTCTGCTCAGAAGGTCCGCTTTAACATTAGAAACCCCACTGATGTGCCTAGCCTTAAACATTATATTATGTGTCAGACATATCAAGACCAACTGTCTTAAAAGTAGCAACAAGTGACGGTCTTTAGTTGTTTGCTTGTTTATGATAGAAACCACCGCAATATTATCGCAGTAGAATAATAGGCAGCTATTTTTCAAAGTATATGCCCATATATGTAACCCTAGCACTATTGGATATAGTTCAAGGACAGATATATTCAAAGTTTTTTCACGGTCAGACCATTTAGCCGCAAAGTACTCATTATGAAAAATGGCGCTAAAACCCACAGAAGCAGCTGCGTCTGTATAGAATGATAATGTGCGGGACGTTGCCCATTGCCGGTTTAGGAAAAAAGACGTACCGTTGAAATGTCTAAGAAAAAGAAGCCAGATATGCAAGTCCTCCCTGACATCGTTTGTGATTCTAATTCGATGATGTAATTTCTTAATTCCAATCGTTCGGTTGATTAATCGACGGAGAAAAACTCTCCCGGGCTGAATGACAGAACAAGTGAAATTCAATAGACCAATAATTGACAAAAGTTCACGTAACGGCACTTTGTTTTTGCCTATTAAGACTTCGATTTTTGAGATGCATAGCTGTACTTTGTCACGCGGTAGAGAGGCTGTCATGTTAATTGTGTCCAGCTGTATACCTAAAAATGTGATACATGTAGTAGGTGACACAGTTTTGTCATGTGCAATGGGAACACCTAAATTATGACACATGGTTAAGAAGGATGATAAATACGCCTCACAAATGGATTCCGTTGAAGCCAAGAGAATAAAATCGTCCAAGTAGTGTACGGAATGACGTATAGCTAATTTGTTTTGAGCTATCCACTCCAATGAGGAGCTGAAAGCCTCAAAATTATGACAGCTTGAAGAAGCCCCCATCGGCATACATTTATCAAAATAATATTTCCCTTCAAATTTGAAACCTAGGAGGCTATAATCGTCCGGATGCGATGCGAGAACCCTGAATGCAGAAAGTACATCAATTTTTGAACAGAAGCAGCCTTTTGGAAGCTTCTGAATGATGTCGATAGCATTTTGGACCGAAGAGTAAGAAACGGACTTGTACTCTGGGAGTATATGATCATTTACGGAGTCGCCCTCGGGAAAGGACAGATGATGGATTAGGCGAAATTCCCCAGGTTGTTTTTTGGGAACAACCCCGATGGGAGAGATTATAAGGTCGTTAAAAGGAGGAGTGTTAAAGGGCCCTGCAATTCTACCCAACAACAGTTCATGTGTTAATTTGCGACGAACTGCTTCAGGAAATTCTAAGGCCGATTTCAAGTTTTTTGGTTCGCGAGACGATATTTCACCCCTGACACCCAATCGAAAACCATTTTTGAATCCGTCAATTAAGAAATCACGTTTCCTTTGACTGTAACCTGATAACATTTCATTTAACATTCGGACCCGTATTGGTGTTGGAAGTTTTTGATTGACGCGAGGCGCGATTGACTTGATTGTTTTGTTGTGTGTTGAAATTGCCTGCACGGTTGTTATTTCGGTTGTTATTTCGACGCGGGCATCGAATGAAGCTATGCTGCTGTTTGCAGAAAAAGCAGGAATGGGAAAAGTTGCATCCGGAGCAATTTTTTCCCCGATGGAAGTCCCAACAAAACCCGTTCGGAATGGGTTGACGCGCACGATTGGTGGAATTTTGAAAACGCGGCTTCGTTCGTTCTGGATTGTTGGCTGAAAAAGTTGGAAACCGTGGAGCGGTTTGCATTGGAGCGGTTTGCATATACAACTCCCATTGGATATGGTCCCATGAGAGACTTGGGTTGAACTGCCTCATCAGCCGAAACTGGCGATCATATGAAGCCCAGTTATAACCTGTACGAGCCATCTTTCGAATACGCATCATGTAGCTGAGTAGTTTAGTAATTTGTTCAGGGTGGCGTGAAATGTAAATAATTGTGGTGAAAACGATAAAAGCATCAAGCCACTGATTTATGTCTGAAATTGTTTTCGGAGGTTTTGGAGGTGTCAGAAAAGCCTGAACGCCCGGATATCCCATGTCCAATGAAAATGCGGTTGGATTGTGTTCGTAGTCGGGCAATAGAGAGATCATAGGGACGAATTCATCAGCCCAAATCTGAGCACGTAATTTGTTTGGAACATGAGCATCTAGTGGTGATGCTAAAGACACAAAGTCTAAGAGTGGCGTACCGGACGCGGAAGCTTGGATGCCGGTAGGAATGTCAGAGTTGAACAGCGGGCTGGTTCGAGGTGAAGCTGGGAGTGTATGCAGACCATCCATCGGATGAGGCATGAAGGTATTGCCCGGCATCGAAAAGTCATGTTGGTTGGGCACTGTTCCCGGAGGGAACGGCATCTGAAGTCCCGGGGGTGATGAATGTTGTTGGTAAGATGAAGGCTGAATCGAACAGGCAGGAAAAGTCAGACCGGAGACCGGCAATGGAATAAAAGGCTGACTGATAGGCTGTCCAATGCCACCCGCGAGCGAAGTTGACATCATCGTCACTGGTAATGCTGGAACGGTATGAGTGAGCGGAACAGAGCCACAGGATGATGTACATGTACTAAACGTGGCAGAGCTCGAACTGGTATGAGTATAACCCATAGGTATGGTTGAAGTCCAAGACAGCTCCGCGTAAGACACTGGGAGAGAGCCACTGGATGGAGATGTAACACAGGTGGCAGAACCGATACCGGTTGGAGAAAAACCAACAGGAACAGAGGGAGTCCAAGACGACCCAGAATGAGGCTGTAAGGTAACCGGATGTGTAGGCTGATGATGAACTTGATATGATGCTGCTGGTGGGCGGCCTCTGCGATTAGGAGCCGAAGCAGAGCCACTGGACGGAGACGTAATGCAGCTGGCAGAACTGGTACTGGCTGCAGAAGAACCGGCAGTAACGGAGCAAGACGAAGCCGAACCAGGATGAGGCTGGCAGTAAACTGGACGAGAGGGCTGTGGTTGCGCACGAGATGCTGCTGGTGGGCGCCCTCTGCGTTTAGGAGCTGAAGCAGTTTTGCTGGGTCTCACCATGATGAGGATTGATGTCACAGGTAGTCACTGTAAAATTAAGGACCGTCAAAAGCATGAGGTTATCAATTTAGATTAAGAAACCAAGCTTGAGCATACCAAAGCAGAACATCTGCATTGTGTGGCGACTTAAAATGGTGTAGTTGAAATACTGTATGTACCTGTGCAAGTCCTTGACTGTTACCAATTTAATTGAAATAACAACCTTATGCTAACACATAGACATAATGTTGATGAGACAACGCAATTAGTTTCGAGTAAGAAAGAATAGTCAGTATGCTCAAGCTTAGTCACCATACATGTACAAGTAAAAATGCGGGTGCAGCTGACATGTCAAACCAGTCAGAATTTTGATAAATCAAACGGGGGTTTGCCAAACAACAGCATTGTATAGCCTGAAACGACAATAAATTATTATTGACCAAAATTAATAATTATTGTAACCAATTATTATATGCCGGAATTGACCGGTATGAACATATTTCCTTTTTTGTTTTGTGTTTGTTATTAGGATCAAATGAGGGAAATACAACTGAAGGTTGGCAAACCTGGCACACCGGTGTATTAACTAATGCTACAATCTGACCTGTTGAAAAGGGGCAGAAACAAGCATAAAGTCATGTACAATACTTGCGAGCTAGACACATGTTAACATGCGTGGGTAGCGAAAACAAACGACATTTATGGTGACTTGTCTTTCTATTAAGGTGAGCTTTGGGGAAAAATATATAATAAAGAAAATGCTAACAATTAGCCACTCATGATGCCATCATGTAGGACAATGAGCTGGTTAATAATTTATTATTATTATTATTATTATTTATTTATTTTTTATTTATTTATTTTCTTTATTTATTTATTTTTTTTTATTTTTTTTTTATTTTATAATATATAAATGTATCTTTGATGTGAAAAATCTCACCGAAGCAGAAACCACAAGTGAGTGAAACTCATGAGACTGAAAAATAATTCTAACCCATAGTAGGTGTGCTAATTTAATGCTAAGGACTTTAAAAATGCCATCAAGCTCCAGAGTCCCGGAAACAGAAACTCTGCACCGGAAATGAACGAGAAAAATCATTGTGCTAATTTAAGGCTAAGAGCACCTTAAAAACTGCTAAAGCTCCAGAGTTCAGCAAAAACCAAACTCTGCACCGGTAATGAGAAAATTCATTAGCTCACTCATCTGGACAATAACAATGTAAACACTGTCTAAAATCTAAACAACTTCAAACTGACACGTAAAAGTTGAAATGTGCCACAAACTATTGAGAATTTTTTGTTTTTAAATTAGTTGTTATGATCAACTGACAGACCCACAAAAGAACAGTGGTTATATGTGAACTGAAAATAAACAAATGAGAGCTAAATGATATATCCGGTGATGGCTGTGACATACTCTAAGGTGCCTATAAAACGTGATGGTCTATAATGGTGGGTGAATATTGGTTAAATTAAATATAGTGAACCCAAATGTAAATAATGATCGCTGGGAAACTCCCAGAATTAACAATTGTTTGACACGCTTAATAGGCACCTCTGAGTAGAGTAGCAGAAAAACAAGCAACTTACAATGACATGCAAAGCAGTGGAGCTGAAGTTGAAGGGCAAATGGCACCCACCGCCAAGCTCATAAAAATTTAAATTGGTCAAGCAAAATAGCCTGCGTGTCATCACACGAGCAGAAATACTTACAAAGATCACGCATTTCTGAGGGGGGCCACCAAAGGGGGGGCTAACCAAGACAAAGCCGCAATTCCATAAGAAATGGCATCCCGGATACTGGCCATATACAAAACCAGAGACTGGCCAGATAAATGTACACCGTCTGATTTAAAGTGCAGGGGCTTGTCAATAAAACGCCTATGTGGCCACGTTTCCCAAGCTGCTGTAGCTTGCGATAAGGCCCAACTAAGCTGGTCATTGAAGTCGGAAACGTGGCCATTGTAGGTTTCCACAGATTTATGGCCCCGCACTGCCAAACGGGGCATAGCATGGCACACTAAAACCTTCTTTACTGATGCTATGCTCCGGAACACGGTGCAAATGCTAAGAATATCAGACACTACTGAAGTGGGGGTGCTCCTACAGAGATCGTTGGATCCACATTGCACGATAATGGCATGTGGTAGGAACTGTCGTAACTCTGTATGTAAAGACAACAGATCTGGGACATGAGCACCCCCTTTGTGGAAAAATCTGATATTCACCGGGATGCCCATGTAATTTTGAATTCTGAGGTCCCCCGAGAAATCGTGACCCTCGAAAGTCGACCCATGGCGATCCGCGTAGCCAAGTTGTTCACCCAAGCGACGAATGAATGAGTGCCCAACCACGGCTACACGGATCTCCCTGTGTGGAACGTAATAAGCCATCAAGAAACGACTATTGACTTAAATTCTAAAACAATTTGAGCTCAGCGGCAGGTACCTACCTTGAAAAGTTAAAAAGTTTAGGAGTTTCTATAACTGTGAACTGCACACCTTGAAGATCAGAGATAGAAAGGAAGTGCGCAGTTGTTAATTAGCGTATTGCTGCGCAGTATAAGATATAGTTCCGTAAGTGGAAACTATAATTTGCTGGAAGTTTATTTTGACTGACTAATTACTCTTAAAACTTTACGATGGTTATTAATTTAACAACAATCTATAACGTTGAGAAAGGAATATATATTTACCAATAGTATTGCACCATCTTGCATCAGCTTTCTTGTCGGAAGCTCGCAGGTGAAGTTGTGAAGCGGTAGCTTCTCGCAAAATCTCGCGCTGTGAGAATCGAGATGACCGGCGCGAATTTTAAAATTTACTGGTGCCTCGACGGAGACATAAAACCCTTGGAGCGGTGTTCCAATGGTAATTCAATATTACAATTCATTATTGTAATGAAATGAATATTATTATAGTTTTTGAATGCTTACAACAAAAATTGTTAGAGAAATAATAATAAATGGACACGTTTGTATTGTCGATGCTCAGAGAGTCATGATATATATATATATATATATATAACGCACACAATTACGGATCGTGTTTATTAAAGGTGGGTTATCTCTTTGTAAACATGTATTATAGAGTTACCGGGGTATAAAATATTAGATCTGAATCGAAGACTCCTGTCTGGAAATGCTTGACTAAATTTTAGTAAAATCAACTCAATGGTAAATCAACACAGAAAAGAGTATGCCAGTTAATGACATTATTATTCTTACCTCATGCTCGTAACAGAAATCTGTTAGAGAAATAAGTCTTATAAATGGAAGCTCAATTCATTGTTGTAATTAAATGAATATTCTTATAGTTTTCAAATGCTCGTAACCGAAAATTGGTAGATAAATAATAATAGAAAATTGCGTGACCGTGTTTATTAATTGTTTTTATTCTTTGCAATTTAGGTATCAAAAGAAACCGACGAAAATGGAGTAGTGCCTCTCAGGACAAAGACAGTGCCAGCGCGGTCGGGTCCGTGACTACCCGCCCCCGAGACAACCCGCCCCTTTCACTCTGAGACAACCCGCCCCCGGACAACCCGCCCCCAAAAATCAATTAGCGGTAATCAGTGGCTAATTAGGAGGTGTGAGGGGATTATGAGATGTTTGTTTAACGAAACTGGGTTGTTTTTTTATAGATTTTTATTTGATTTAACAACAATAAATACACATGTAATATAATATAACTTATGAACACAAAAATGCATCAATGATAATATGTTTATTTATTACGAAGTTTAATGAACGAAATTAAAAAACGGAATGAATGAATATGAACGAAGATTAAAAACAAAATTTAATAAGTTTAACAAACGAACAATGATTAATTTGGGGGCTCCAGTTAACATCAGTGAGATGAATCCCGATCACTAAGTGTTGTGATAACACACTGTGATAATGAACCATTTGCATCAAATGTTTGTTTTGAAAGCACCCCTTTTAATTAGTCTTCACTTACCTTAAGTGCCGTTCAGTTGTCAAAACATCGTGTCATTCTTTATCCCAGTCCACGCATTGAAATAATTAATGAATAAACACATGTTTTGTTGATCAAAATCTTTAATAATATATCATCAAAGAACATAAAAGAACATAATCACTATTAACAATATCGGGACAACCCGCCCTCATGTATCGGGACAACCCGCCCCCAAAATAGCATAGGGGCGGGTTGTCTCGGGGGCGGGTAGTCCCGTTCCCGCGCGGTCGGTGTCCAACTCAGTTCGTCGTGTAAGTTATAATATTATCATCGGTAATAGAGCAACTAAAAAAAATACATTAAAGCCATATTACGGTGCTGGGATCGTTTTACTTCATGGTATTGATGGTTTGGTGACAATTAAATTGGTAATCTAGAGTATCTAGAGTCTCAAGATCTCATTCTGCTTAGACTTCTGGGGAGTATCTGTAGTATCAAATTTACATTGTTGTTAGTTAAATTTCCCTTCTAGGAAGTTTATATATCCCCTAATTTGCAGAAGATAAAATTCATGATTGAGGTGCCCAATGGGTGAACATCACGAACTTCAAATGGGGAACTTCAATCTTATTCTAGGTCTTCCATAGCAGTTGAGGGCCTTATCAGAATGAGGTCCCCAGAGGGTGAATTTAGCCTCACTAAATTCACCCTCTGGGGACCTCATTCTGCAAATGACAGACACACTACCACACTATTTCAAGGCTTGATTGTATAATACATTGTGTTGCTTGAGGCCAGGCATGCACAATGTAGGAACAGACATGCTTTTAGTGATGCTATCCCACACAGCGGGCTAGCATCACCAAATTCACCGTCTGGAGACCTCATTCTGCTTAGGCCTCATCTTCTGGGAAGTATCTATAGTATCAAATTTACAAATTTACATTGTTGTTAGTTAAATTTCCCTTCTAGGAAGTTTCTCTATCCCCTAATTTGCAGAAGATAAAATTCATAATTGAGGGGCCCAATGGGTGAACATCACCAACTTCAACTGGGGAAATTCAATTTTCTTCTATATCTTCCATAGCAGTTGAGGGCCTTATCAGGTCTATTATACTGATATTTATGATATGTATGAAGGGTTCTTTGGTGTCTGGGATTCAAATTTATTCAGATGGGGTCACCAGGTTAAATAGGGTGGGAGAAATACTATAGAGACATATAGTTATGTCCCTGGTCCCACCGTGGGACCAGGGACATAACTATATGTCTCTATAGTAATTCTTAAAATGTCTTCTCAAGAGAGTTTGGACTATTTAGCTTTAATACATAGAGTATGGAGGAATCAGGGGGATCCTTTAGTGACTGAGATTCAGATTTGATAAAATGAGGTCAACCTGTCAAGAAATGGCAGGCTATGGGGAGTTAACACTTTTGTGTCCAATAAAATCATCGAAATACCAAATTCATTAAAACATCTACCTTGGAACCACCTGACTGATTGGTCTGGAGCCCGTCGGGAGGGGACTTGTTGAGCTGGAGGAGGGGTTGATCAGTAGTGTACAGTTGGCAATTTCAAGGTGGATTTTCACCAAGCTACATACTTGAAGTCTCTCTAGCCACATATCCTGTTTAAATCTACTTCTTTTAAAGTGATTATGAAAAGTGCTGACTGTTTTGTCTCCAGAGTCCCTGTCTTATCACTCTTTGCAGTCTGGTGAGCGACCCCACACCGAAAATTGGTAGATAAATAATAATAGAAAATTGCGTGACCGTGTTTATTAATTGTTTTTATTCTTTGCAATTTAGGTATCAAAAGAAACCGACGAAAATGGAGTAGTGCCTCTCAGGACAAAGACAGTGCCAGAGCGGTCGGTGTCCAACTCAGTTCGTCGTGTAAGTTATAATATTATCGTCGGTAATCGAGCAACTAAAAACACATTAAAACCATATTAAGGTGCTGGGATCGTTTTACTTCATGTTATTGATGATTTTGTGACGATTAAATTGGTAATCACTTCTCACAACTCAGAAATGATATCAATGTCTAATATATAGACCAGGGCCATGATGACTAAATTTTAGTAAAACCAACTCAATGGTAAATCAACATGGAAAAAATATGCCAGTTACTGACATTATTATTCTTACCTCATGCTCGTAACAGAAATATGTTAGAGAAATAAGTCTTATAAATGGAAGCTCAATTCATCATTGTAATTAAATGAATATTATTATAGTTTTCAAATGCTCGTAACAGAAAATAGGTAGAGAAATAATAATAGAAAATTGCGTGACCGTGTTTATTAATTGTTTTTATTCTTTGCAATTTAGGTCTCAAAAGAAACCGACGAAAATGGAGTAGTGCCTCTCAGGACAAAGACAGTGCCAGAGCGGTCGGTGTCCAACTCAGTTCGTCGTGTAAGTTATAATATTATCATCGGTAATAGAGCAACTAAAAACACATTAAAACCATATTACGGTGCTGGGATCGTTTTACTTCCTGGTATTGATGGTTTTGTGACAATTAAATTGGTAATCACTTCCCACAACTCATTAATAATTTGCAAACATCCATATATATATTCAATATTACAATGCATTATTGTAATTAAATGAATATTATTATAGTTTTCGAATGCTTACGACCGAAATTTGGTAGAGAAATAATAATAAATGGACACGTTTGTATTGTCGATGCTCAGAGAGTCATGGTATATATATATATACAATTGCGGATCGTGTTTAGTAAGTGTTTTTATTCTTTGCAATTTAGGTCTCAAAAGAAATGGACGCTAATAGAGTACCTGTCGAGACTTGTTTGAACCAGGTAAGTTGTGCATATATTGTGAAATGATATCAATGGCTAATATATAGACCAGGGCCACGACTAAATTTTAGTAAATTGAACTCACTGGTAAATCAACACAGAAAAGAGTATGCCAGTTACTGACATTATTATTCTTACCTCATGCTTGTAACAAAAATTTGTTAGAGAAATAAGTCTTATAAATGGAAGCTCAATTCATTGTTGTAATTAAATGAATATTATTATAGTCTTCAAATGCTCGTAACCGAAAATTGGTAGAGAAATAATAATAGAAAATTGCGTGACCGTGTTTAATATTAAGTGTTTTTATTCTTTGCAATTTAGGTCTCCATGGAAACGGACGATAATAGAGTACCTTTCGAGACTTGTTTGAACCCGGTAAGTTGTGCGTATATTATGAAATGATCTTAATGGCTAATATATAGACCAGGGCCATGACTAAGTTATATTAAAATCAAATAAATGGTAAATCAACACAGAAAAAGAGTATGCAAGTTATTGACAGTATTACTCATATCTCATGATAGTGTAAACGCTCGTAACATAAATTTATTAGAGAAATGAGTCTTATAAATAGAAGCTCAATTCATTACTAAATTCATGACTAAATTTTATTAAAATCAAATCAATGGTAAATCCACACAGAAAGGAGTATGCCAGTCACTGACATTATTATTCTTACCTCCGGATAGTGATCCTGTGTAGAATATGACAACCTCTTCATGATGATATCTTCGCTGCGCATTGTGTAACATGTTTTATGTTCTACAGATCCCACTGTCACCTTCTAGTATATATATATAGTCATGAAGGTGGAGGGCAAAAAACGCCATATCCACCAAGGAAAAATAAAATTATCAATATATATTGACATAACATAAAATTATCAATATATAATGGCATAACAATTATAAAATGTAACGGAAACAATTTCCAAAATGCTCCCCCGGTCCTCACGGGGTGAGCAGTGATAGACAAAGGAGATAGACTTAAAGGGGTGGGTGGGTTGGGTGTAAATAAAATCTTCTACATTTATGAGTTCTTAAATTATTTCAAGAGAAGATTTTTTCCCAACCTTGGAATTGTAGAAATGGCGTTTCAAAGATTTGTGTGCGCATGCGCAAAACTGGAAATCGACACGTCTTGTTTCAATATTGTCATACCCAAAACCAATGGTGTATTTGACTACTGTAGAGACGGATCGCTTGGAAATAAATGCGATTATTTCGTAATCGTGTATTTATATATTATATTGTCTTTATTTATTCAACTAAATATTGAGTAATTTCATTTCAACTATACAAGTCTGTTCTGCTTTCAGAATAATTCACACCCTTTTATTATTTGTTAGAATTACGCAAGATATGCAGAATATGATCAAGGATGTGCGGACTACTATAATTGGGAGCAAGGCAGTGGTCGGCAGTCAGTGTGTAAGTTGTTAAATAATTGTTTTATGACATTCCAGTGTCGTGGATTTACAAACAGCAATATTCCCGCCTTTTTTTTATCAATGATATAAATCATAATGACCATGTAGAATTTCATCGTTTTAAAAGCATATGATTGGCTTATAAGCGACTCGAGGGGTAACAATTTCTCTCAGTCGTCACGAGGAGTACACTAACAATCATATAACAGATGTGCATGAGCATATAAATAATAACTTTTGTAGACCCTAACTTGGTTTATTTATGTCGGTTTGTTTCAAATGCGACTTCAATTTCCTATTTTATTAATGAAAACAATTCGTTACATTTGGTAATTTATGAACAAGTACATGTGCTCAGATTTCTTTATGTTAAAATGCCCATACACTGCCTAACACAAGTTTATTGCTTTATTATTCCAGCGTCTGCAGTGGGCAATGGCTATGGCGCAATTTATGGGCCCATTGAAAACAATATAAATTATTGCCAGGCATGTGTTGCATACCAAGACAAAATATCGTCGTTGGAAAAGGAATTGGCTGACCTGAAGAAGACCACATCAGCACCTGGTGTCAGTGGTGTGTATCTGTCTAGTTGGCAGTTATTTTCGTTGATCTACATTTGAGTAGTAATCCGGAAAGAAAATTATATATTTATTTTGTGAACTAGTTAAAACTGTAATGTAGTCTGGGCAATTTGTGTCAATTCCATAGAACTATAGTGCCGCCGTTTGCACTCAACAATTCACAATCGACACTGAACGTCATAATGCTACAAACAGGCAATGGTTTGTGCGAGTGATACGATTGTCAAATTCATTGCTAGTATGTATAAAATAATTTACCAAACGCAATAATCATGATTTATTACACGCACTATCAATAATAGAACCACAATAATTTAAGTTCATTTCAGTCAGTAATATTTTGCAATTATTATGAGGCATATAAAGAACTCATATTATTTAAATCCATTAAATAAACTGACAATATCTATACAAATTCAGGTACGCATCTCCTCAATGACATGAAAGATCTGATAAGGAAGTATGACAGGGTGCAGACTGATATTCAATTACCATCTTATACCACAACACCACCACGCCAGATTCGTCTTGGGATGCAGCATAAAACTCCACCCACACCTGCAACAGGAGTCGATGTGATAGAGTCTGTGACTGAGTATCAACAGTACTTTCAACCCGGGGAAGATAAGGTGGGCACAATATGCAGATACGAATACAGGAAATGGCCAATATAATAATGAATGCATAATTCATAGTGATGGTACTTTGCAGACGATAAATCTATTTTTATATATCGTGGCGGAACTGTATTTAGTCACCTATTATCTTGTTTTGACCACCATTTTTTTTTTACAGTGTGCAATAATGCTAATTCTTTCGGTATTGATAAGAACAATATGAAATGAGCCAGACTGTGAAATTGATAATTTAGTACTCAGACGCTATGCCAACTTGGGAAATGTAGCATTCTACTAACATTATCGAAATTTTCAAAGAAATCGACCATACCACTCCATAGAAAACATCGTCTGAACTTCGCCCAATTGTAAATATTTACATCTCGATTCGGGACGCAACTATCACCGATAATCTAACACAATGATTTCTCCATCGAGTGTCATTGCATTTATTTGATATATAAGAATGACGGTGTGTATCGTCAATTTGGATTAATATTCGTAACAAATAACTACTTTGAGCAAGAATACATATCAATTTCTAATCGATCACCATACCAGAGTGTTTCACATAACTTTAATATTTCACATCCCCTCTCTACCATTTCAGGCACCACAACACCAGATGCATCCGCCGCTTCAACCTTCCACCTCATCCTCTCAGAGACGCCAAATACACCTATTGGAAACAGCAAAATACCAAGACAATAAAGCAGACCAAGACACTGCCATCAACCCCTACCATATCAACGACATCACCAACACCCATACAGATTATCCATGTTACAGACGACGGGATGTAAGCTATCTGAGAGACGCCCAGATAGCCCATCCCGTCCCCACACAGCACTGACCCCTCCCAATGACAACAACAAGACACAAGACAAAGAACAAAGAACAAACCACCTACCACCAACAGCTTCGGACCTGCTTCCTGCTTCGGGGACATGATAACCAACAACGCTCTTCAGCGACAAACCAGAATCCAACAAGAAGGTTGTGCCCTACCAAGGGATCTACTAAAAGACGGGACGGGACGATTTTCCGGGACGGGACGGAGCGATTTGTCTAAAAGACATGAAAATGTGAACATAATGCTAGTTTTTCTGTTAAGATTTTCGACCGATTTTCGTTCGATGGAATGGAGATTTTTCAAGAATGGAGGTGTCATCATCCCGTCGATAAAAACACTACTTTTACCACCATAATCCGTCACCCAAACATGAAAATGTAAACGAAATATGACTTTTAGTGTTTAGATTATCGTTCCAGAAGTGATAAATTTCCTTAAGTTCGACGCTTCGTTATTCGAACGGCCACCGTTCAGCATACGCTTAATTTTATCGGGAAAACACCATATTCGTATAGAGTAGATACCAATAAACAAGTTGAGACCATGTTTGTGCCTCTAAACTCTTTCATTTCCGAATAAAATGACTTTTAAATATTCGTTCCGTCCCGTCCCGTCTTTTAGACAAATCGTTCCGTCCCGTCCCGGAAAATCGTCCCGTCCCGTCTTTTAGTAGATCCCCCCTACCAAATCTTCCCGGGAATCATCCCAAACTCCAAACTCTTTTTCTCCTCTGTTGTTAACGTACGCGTTAAGAGGTATGGCCGATCACAGGACTTATATATCTTTATTCCTTCCAGTTTAGAAGATAACAGGATTATATACATTAAATCGGAACATGGAACATATATACATACTGGTAAAAATAAATAAATAAAATAGATTAAACAAAGACCCTAATCAATCCATAAGACAATGACACAGAAGAATGTGAATGTCTATTATTTCTGATTAGCATGGTGAATTACTATATCGTGAGCAGTAGTATACTCTGCATCTTGTTTTCACATCGCATCCGAATGGTCTCACATAAAAATGGACTAGGCTCAAGGAGAACCAAAAAAATAATTTACTTTAAATGACTATATCATAATCATTTATGACACAGCATTTGTTTACCCGATCTCCCATCCGGATGAGCTCGCATAAATAAATGCACACATTTATTTTTTATAATCATAACATGCAATATGTCTATTTCGTTATAAGTTTTGAAATATATAACACTTGCGACATATTGCATGTTATTCCAAAAACTCTGTCAACAATCATATATACATCAAATTACTTTTATTATTGGGCCCAAATATATAATGTTCCAAAATTCCGTTAATCCTCATGCATGTACATCAGACCGGATCATGTATATAAACCTTCCAAGTTTTAGGATGATTTTTTTTTAAAACATTCATTAATGTCGAAAGAAAAACTATTATTAATTCATATGCTATAAAATACAAAAGTTACACATACACGTAAAGACATATATATGTGGGCAATTTCACGAAGTTGTACTATATTGAGTCCCTCGGTGATATCGGAACAAAATATAAACCCAATTTTAAATTTAGCATTTCCAAAAACTCTGTCAACATAGGTACATATATACATCAAATTACTTTTATTATAGGGCCCAAATATATGTTTCAAAATTCCGTTAATCCTCATGCATGTACATCATACCGGATCATGTATATAAACCTTCAAGTTTTAGGATGATGTTTTTTTTAAACATTCATTAATGTCGAAAGAAAAACTATTATTAATTCATATGCTAAATTTAAAATTGGGTTTATATTTTGTTCCGATATCACCGAGGGACGCAACATAGTACAACTTCGTGAAATTGCCCACATATACAGGGGGGGGGGGGGTGAAAAAAAAATTCCGGCACGTGTGGGTGGGTTGTCAAAGCCACCAACAAGCAATTTTTTTTAGTGTTTTGGCAATGAGTTGGGCTTCAAAACCACTTTGAATGAGATAAATAATGTAATTCTAACTGTAAACTGACTGCAGGCAGTTATCGTGCTGTATTTTGTTGATAATTTTGAAATCAAAGATGGCCGCTGGCAGCCATGTTTTTTTGGCCGAATGACCTCAAAATGACTCATTCCTATTTGCATGTCCATGTTAACAACCATGATAAATAGTATGCACAGAAATTCATATACAGCTGTTTACAGTGAATCCCCCCCGCAAATCTCTGTATTAGTGTTAAAAGGGGGGGGGTGGGTGTCAAAAAATTGTCGGAAAAAACTGCCGAAAACGGAAAAAAAATTGGCGGTGGGGGTGGGTGAATACAAAAAATGATCGAAAGGGAAAAAATGCCATACGTGCCTGAAAAAAAATTCCGACCCCCGCCCCTGACATATATATGTCTTTACGTGTATGTGTAACTTTTGTATTTTATAGTATTTTATGATTATTGATGTATTATTATGATGTAATTTACGTATTTATTTATTGATATATATCATTTCATTCAATTTGGAAAAGCCCGCCCAATAAAGTCCAAAAAGCCCACATAAAGTAATACAAAGTTGGCAAATTGGTCTCCTAGGTGGGTGACTAGTTGAAAAGTTCCGAAATATCTGGAATATCCTGTTGAAAATTTTATAATAGTAGATGTAGATTTGGAAAATTTGGACACCAACGGGGAGGGGGAGCATATGGAATTTCCGAAATTTGGAATTTTTAGGCCAGTTGATTTGGAAAATTTGGATCCAAGGGGAGGGGGTGCACCAAACTTTAAATTGAGAAGGTAGTTTTTCTCCTTGAATAAGGCGACAGATTATATATGAAGTATAACTCGCAAGCCAGCATGTCGACCAAATGGACTGTCTTCTTTCTTCACATTGAACATGCACGTATAACAAAACTCCCTCCATATCAGTCAATAACTGTATATTGTATGCCCCAGTCGTCACAATATTTGTGTCCACTGAGCTCATCTGCTTCCACATTCTCCTCTCAATGTATCACACACTATGATGCTGCCGCATAATCGATGGAATTGTGCATTATTGGTGGAACGTGGCCCTTTTGGTAGACCAAGTGTGGTAACTCTACTGTTATAATGACACCAATCGCAAATCATTTGGTCCAAGAGCATGCAAGATTGATAACTCTAAAGTTGTTGGACCACGAATACATGAATTATGTGTCTACGCATTGCTAAATGGTACAATCAGGGGATGTGCACTGCATTATAATCGGCAATGATTTTCTACATAGTGTGATGCTATTTATTAATTTAGAAACATGTTTCAATTAAGTACGGTACGGTAGTGTTAATATTTAGAAAATGATGAGGTATTTTGTCATAAATATATATAATTCACTAGTATACTCGTCACGTGTGTATAAAACTGGCTGCAAAATAACATGCATGCACTGTGTAGATAATTTGCAAAATAAAATGTCTAATGCAGTACACATCGCTGGATAGCACCATTTAGCGAAGCGTAGAAAAACAAGTGTATGTGAGGCCGCACTCCCGATTAATGTACATAATTATATCTCAGATGGATACATCATACATGCATATAATATGCATGCATAGTTGCATACACACGAATATTGCAGAAATCACGCAGGCCTATAAGAATTGCCCATGACTGCAGGCGTTGGAATTTCTGACAAGATTGTTTCTAAAACAATATAACACAACAAAAAATAAATTTTTATTTGTTTTGTGCGATATTTTCTTTAGAAATGATCTTTTCAGAAATACCTGTGATAAAATATAGCGGAGCGCGTTACAAGCTCCTGTGCATGATTCAAGCCATACAATGTCTCTAATGAAAATTTCAAAGTAGTTTTATTAACATAATGTATAGTGTACGTATATACACATAAATACAACATATCGGATTTCTATTAACTTAAATATGCATAATTCGGTCATAAATGGGAAAACTTATATAAATTGCCTAAATTTTGGCAACAAATACAATCCAATTTCAGGAAGAAAAAACAAACCGAAATGCCAACATTTAAGGAAACTATGTCGAATTTGTCGGGAAAATTTCCCGAATTTTGAGGCTTACCTATTTTGGTGAGGGCATTGATCAATCAACTGTGGAGGAAGCAAAATATTTAAAGTTTCTCCGCTATATATAAATTAAATCATATTAAGTGCAATATTGTGTTGTTGATATTGATTTGTTATGAATATTCCATGTATTTATTATATTATTTATTATATAGTCTTGAAAAGCAATATATTATAGTATTATATGTGAAATTGTTTTGTTACTTAAGCCAGCTGCATGGTATTTAATATATTTAACCTGTCGAAAGTTAATTAATCTGTACTGTTCTGCATCACTCGACACCTTCGGACACATGTGCGATTTTGTCTAACGTAGAACTAAGGTAGACATTTTCTAACATAAAGCATACGTGAAATTTTATAGTTCTTTTAATGGGGATTTTCTAAGGTAGAACTACTGTGCAGTCTTCTAAGCTG
Organism: Siphonodentalium dalli; assembly: GCA_032622095.1. Lineage (NCBI taxonomy): Eukaryota > Metazoa > Mollusca > Scaphopoda > Gadilida > Siphonodentaliidae > Siphonodentalium > Siphonodentalium dalli. Next base: position 2,785,185 of record CP136064.1, read on the forward strand.
AGCACACGTGAAATATGTTAGTTTTATAGCTCCGCCCATCTCACTTTTGACAGTTAAATTTCGACATTAGATCGTCGGTGACCGTCTTATAAGAATTCAGGTTAGATCTAACTTAGTTTTATGTTAGCCGTTTTTGGTGAGGGTACCCTTATAGACACCATTGTTGTTGTTGTACTGTGTGGAGATAGCTAAAAAAGATGAAATTAAATTTGACTACTTCACAACTTCCAAAGAATGCCCAGATTATAGTTTAATTAAGACCAATTTCTTTGGTTAGCTTAATGAAAGCATGAGAAGACATAGAACACAAGTTTGTGAACTGCTAACAATAATGCACAAGTTTGTTGTAACGCGATATTGAATCAAGAAACATTGGTTCGAGTTTTACCTCGCAACATTAGAAATGTGTACCATGTTCACACAACTGTGTTGTTCTATGATTATTGCACACTCTGAAGTTTGTGGCTTGTAACATATTGAAATTTAGGTCAATATTGTTTTATTTAATTGAATAAATGTGTGCTTTCTGTGGACTATACCTCATGATTTCTGATGATTTAGTGAAAACATTTTATTTTAAAATTGACATCGCCAATAACGTAATTTGTTTGTATTGTTCTAGGACAATATAAATATTTTTACTGAATGTTTTGAATTTGTTCTATTTTGCTCTATTTCGCAAAAATAAACACTTAATGGTTATGGAATATATATGACATTATTTACAATTGACTTTCCAGACAATATCGTACTTTATTTTATGTTGCTGATTAAAAGTAAATTTGAGGCAGGAATAACAATGGTGAATATTCATGTGCATGTAATCGGATGTAAGATTATGGTATGACATGTGGGCTGAAAACAGCATGGTCAAGCTGGGTACCAAAATTACCTTGTTGTAAAGTAGGGTACACAAAACACTATAATGTGGCAACAATGACCAGCATTTAATATAAGTAGACCTAGTGGTACTATGCAAATTAGCAGTCTATTATTATTTTAATACTGAATTTCTGCATGTGTGGATGCTTCAGTATGATGACGTATGACATCATATTCAACTTTCAATAATAGAACGCTCAAAACCAGCATCCTTGAACTGAATATGAATACACCACATGGCACAGAACAAGTGGAGTGAGATATAGCATGACTACTAAGTAAGACCACGTTAGAGCTGTAACATATTTGATGCATATATCATGATCCACTAAATTAGTGTTCCCAAATACATCTGAATGAACAAACTAACATGTTTATTTATAACCGGAGATAGAGTTCACTTTAAATTAAAATGCAGTTTAATAGTTAGCTAAGGTAGGTGAGTCAAATACACATAACAGACATGTAAACTTGAGACAACATTGCAGGTTTACATGTGACCATCTTCAGAAATTACTTGATTTGTTGTATCGAGATACCACATGACACGATACATGTATCGTTTGATAGTGCATTGCAATACATTGAATTCACTGTGAATCATTACAGCCTTAGAATTTATCTACTTAATCACTAAACATCAAATTTTATAAAGAACTAAGTAGATAAATCAATTTAGTAAGACCAGGTTATATTTATAATTATATTTCTAACTGTTTTACAAAGCTCCACAACCATGATGAATTCTCTTCATGTGGATCGAAAGATTTCCCCACCTGTTGCACTTGTAGTTGCAGTCAAAACATTCTATAAGTCCTGGCTTAACATGTAGTTCTCTTACATGACGGTTTCTATACCGTATTTTCTTGAATGTCTTTCGACATATATAGCAATAACTTGTCCCCCAATCCATTTTGCATGTAATTAATCTGATGCAAATAAAATATGTTTAAACTAAACTAACAAATCGTTCTGCATCTAGAAGTAAGATCCGTTTTACATAGGAGATGGGCAGTTTTATTACCACGTGGGGAGCATTATATTTCTTTATAATTATATTATCACATTGAAATCATCGTTTGAAACGGTTTCCATATGCAAAACGGGCCATTTCCTAGTGTCATGTGATCTGATTAACCATTAATAAAACGGCGAATAAGCATTGGGGTTCACAAATGACAGATGTCACAAATAAATATGTTTCAAATACATGCAACATGGATCTTCACATTACTAAAATGATGATCAGAAGTTATTTCTGCTACTGATGTATCTTAATCAAAATTAAAAAAAGAAGTTGTTCTTGTAATGATGTATACCGATAGCTAGTAGTATGAACTTGGTTTGTTGAACACATTTTTCCAGATAACTTCTTGGAATAGCGCCGAACCATGCGTATAAGATTCATTGTGTTGTGTTGACTTTAAAGGTACACAATCCGATTTGATGGTCCCCATATCTACAGATTGTAACTAGAGGTGTGACTGTTTCACATGTGAGTAAACATTTAGTTAAGATAATAAAATAACAGTTCCCATTGCAGTGCACAAACCTAACCGTAATCTTAAACCTATTGACAAAAAAATGTAGGAATAAAAGCTCGAACAAAATTATGCATTTTGAAAAAGGGGAATAACTCCACGAAAAAAGTCAACAGACATCATAACCGCAGGTGCCCAGGTTCTCTTGGTAATAAATATCAGTGCCAAGATTAAAAAACATTGACTTAAAAATGTAGAAATGAAAGCTCGGACAAAATTAGGCATGTTGCAAACAAATTTCTAAAGATGAAAAAGGGGGATTAACTCCACCAAAAAATGTCAGACAGACGTCATAATCGCAGGTGTACAGGTTCCCACCGTGGTTGATGCCTGTGCCCAGTTTCACGCAAATTGATAAAAAAAAACGACTGAGAAAAACTCCGGACAAATTTGTGTCCACGGATGAACGGACAAGCTGACTCCAGTATACCCCCCCTGACATGCCTCTTTAGTTATCAGAATTGAATAATTACCAAAAAAGATAATGCTTACCGCTGTCAAATATGGTATAAAATTGCCCAAAGAGTGGTATATAGAGACATTTTGTTCAACGCAATTGGGTATAGAGACATTGTAAGTCAGCATTTGTCGAATATTGGCCAGGCCGCCAAATATTTGAGAAGGCGAATAATACAGATTTCAAGTATTAATTTATGGGCTTTATTATAAGTCGGATTGTGTATCTTTAATGCAAGTATTAAAGTAGCATGATTCAGTGCTTTACAGTTAATATATCATTAAAAAGAGTGTTTTAGGTCAAAGACACAGTTGGTACAGGTGTACCAAACAATTAGTATCTTTACTGAGGTGTGGTTCCTGATTACTTTAGTACTTTTTTAGTCGGAACATATATGCATTCACTGAGGCGAATAAGCATTGGGGTTCACAAATGACTTATGTCATGAATAAATAGGTTTCGAATACATTCATCATGAGTCTTCTCATTACTAAAATTATAAGTTATTTCTGCTACTGATGTATCTTTTTCAAAATGTTCAAAAGAAGCTGTTCTTGTAATTATGTATACCGGCAGCTAGTAGTATGAACTGGATTTCATTCAAACAAGTTTTCCAGATAACTTCTTGGAATAGCGCCGAACCATGTGTTTAAGATTCATTGTGTTGTGTTTTACTTTAAAGGTACACAATCCGATTCGATGGTCCCCATATCATCAGATTCTAATAACAACAACATTTCTTGACATGCCACTTTAGTTATCAGAAGCGATTAATTGCCAAGAAAGAAAAAAAACAAAATAAATAAAAAAAATAATAATGCTTACCATTGTCAACCATAATATAAAATTGCCCAAAATCAATATCAACAGTCGGTCAGTTCTGCTGTAACAGTATAACCTTAATCGAAACAAGAGTTTTTTTCTTCTAAATAATCTAATACCGGTAGATGAATTATCATTTTTATTTTTTATTTTGTTATATTTTCCATATTGCTATTAGCCCTTCCAAAAAGAAGCGTGGTGCAGAGGGTGAAACTATGTAGAAGCTGCCAAAGGCACCATTTATACACAACTGGATTTAACATTAACATCACCATACACTAGTGACACAAAGTTTATTTATCTCTGGCTGCAACAGTGAAGAAAGCAAAGTAAGACATATAAGATGCAGGTATATTAATATTGTCTGTATGCCATTATCTGATTACTAAATCTGATATTGTACTAATCTGAAATATCTTCAATGTACCAGATATCAGTTAATCACAATTAATTTTTTTTTTTTTTGTGATATAAAAATCACTCGTGTGGAAATAGCAGAGTTTTGAATGACTCAATTTGATAAAGATTACCGCATTATGATAATCCTATGAAATGTTCTGATATATAGTCTTTACTACCTTGATTTTTCACGATAAATATATAGTCCTATCGAGGTCTTGTGTCTTAAAACTGATTCCAGCAGTGTCTAGTGAATAGTACAACATTAAAACAGAGATAAAACCCACATTCCAGTAGGAAAAAGCTCTCTGAAAGCATGATATATTCTCCATCACATGTAGGTGTCATAAATTATTTCACAGAGAATAATCAATTGGTTTTGATGAGTATGTGACATACATGTAATTCATGCTACTTTTGCAAAGTGTTCTTGTCCAGAATCACCTAGTGATACAAGACATACATGTAGTGTTATCGAACAATCATTGAACATAGGTCATCTAATAATTCTAAATTCAAATACTAATATTAGGTATTTAAACATGCATACAATTTGTCAGTATTTATACCTGTTTGTTATTGTCAGTATTATGTTACATGTCATGACTAACATCACTGGATAGTGGTCAGTCTATAAAGAATTCTATGTGGTTAGTTAAACATGGTAAATCCCAAACACGGATTTTATCCATAGTTCTGTTGTCCCAATTATTTATTTCATGTAATCATCAAAACCAACTGATTACTTTGTTTATGACACACTTTCTACCATTAAGTATAGGTTATAACCCGCTTTGGTATATGTACAAGAAATACATATCAAGGCGCTTTAGTGCTGTGGTCTGTATTTATTGCACATACCGGTATACTCAAGCGGGTTATAACATATTTATAAACCGATTCACACCAAGAGGAAAGGCGAATTGAACCAAATACGATGTTTACCTCTCAATTACCATTCAATTAAATGTTAACTGAATGGTTTGTGGTGTTACATATTGCTGTTGAATAATTAGTCAAATGCTAGACAATCGGATGATTTGCATCAGCATTATTTATCAGCATTGATAAATCATTTTGTCTCCGAATTTTTTTTACTGATGACGCGTTTCCTGATAAAACAGATTCTTCATTTTGATAAAAAACTGTTTCGTCTTTTAAGCTTAGCTTTTGTCTTGTTGTTATAATGGAATTATCATTCAGAAAACAGGAGGCATTATTCCGGTAGTGTTCAGACTCCGATGTAACTATTCCACATTGCACGAAGTTAGTGTGATGATATATCACCGGCATTCATGACAAAAGATTTCAGCAAACCTTTGAATAATGCTTGCATTTTCCATGCATATGCATGTATATGTTAACAGTTTGCGGAATGTTCTCAATGTTATCATTCTAAAGATCATTAAAGGGGAAGGAAACTATCGCATAACGAAAAGGCATGTGTATCAAGCAAGCTGTTCTCTGTTTGTGTGTAAAGTTTCAGTGCAAATCTCCGCACATGATCGGAGATATGGCATCTGAAACTAACCCGCACAAGCAATTACGCCCGTAAATTGATGCCGCCATTTTAAAAGAAATATTATCTCCCTTTATAGTTTGTGACGTACGGGCCTCACTTGGTTGTTTAACGCTAAGCTGTATCGCGTACGGTAGTCTGTTTTTTTATATGAAAAAATAAATAAAACAGCAGATTGAATGCTTGTTGTGTGCAATACATGATTGTCTGTTGTTAATAAATTAAAGTTTAGTTCGCAAAAGATTATTTTTCTGTCATATTTGCACATGTAGAAGTCATTTGAGTTTGATCAAGATTGTCACATTCAAATCTTATGCGACCATTAACTGGCCGTAAATTAGTTGTTCAAAATTATAACTTAAATAATTGTGGCTTATAATACATGTACATGTGTGTATATTCTTCAATGGGCCGTGGTTAACAAACAAACACGCCAAAATGATTTTAGTTTGATAACCTTTATAGATATCTGTACTAAGGATGAGTAACGCGAAGTGAGGCCATGACGTCGCGATCTTATAAATATGGACGCGCCATAATTAGCGGGAGTTTTGAATTAAGCGATGTGATATCGTTGTGTTTGAGCATAACTGAGAGGTGTTTTAATCTACCATGGTTGATATACTAAATATATTAATGGCCTGATTCTTCCGAGGGTTTCCTTCCCCTTTAAGTAATTATTGTGGATTATACATTACAAAGAGGTTTAGATTTCATTAGTTTAATTCCAATCACCCGCCCCTCCCAACAAACCAAAAAATATTCAATCGAAAGTGTTGGGCCCCACACATGCAGCCCACCACATTGTCTGCTAATAAAAGTATGATCCATGTTTAACTTCCCGAGTGACCAAGAAATTCTTATAAATAACTTATTGATGTGTAATCAATTCTCATAATAATTACATCCACCTTCCATAGTATTTTGTCTTTGAATATGATAATTATGTTATAAGTGGTATATTTCTGTATATGCAATGCGGTATTTATGAACAATTTGTTCTGATCACTAATTAACTTAATCGTAAATATCTTAAAATAAATCATATTATATAGAATGTTATGGGAAAAAAAAAGACAATATATTTTGAAGTTTTAAGCTTTTCACTAATAAAACAATGTCAAATAGAGATAAAATAATAACTTAAAAGGGACTTCACCAGTGAAGGTGAAGTTTAATTGTGATTCTATGAAGCATCGATCTATATTTAATTTAATATACGTCGATGTATGAAGAATAGAATCGCTGGAGAGATTAACTGAGATAGCAGCACTGCGCATGTGTCCACGACAACACCTCATTCTTAGAAGCCTGTGTCTATTATTGATCTATAGTAAAGCTGGAGGGATCCCACCCATGGTGGGGTATGTAGAGGAGCGGCCAAATGCCAAAAGTGATCAAATACCCCTACCCTCGGTAGAACAAGTTGAAACCAACTTTTTCTGGATGAACAGATATACACAATTGGTTAAAAGTTAAGCACATCACCAAAAACAGAACGTTCTATTTGTTATTATGGGGTACATGGTGATACTAGATTAGAACGTTCTTATTTGTTTCAGATTTCACGACGTCATGGTAGAGAATGTAACGTTCTGCATAAAAAAATCATGACGATTCAGAGAAACTCTCACCCGTCAACTCGGTACAAAATTAGCACACTCGACCTAGCTTACCATGTCATATACGTTTGGAAAGACTGGAGTTTTTTATACCGGGAGGTATTAACTTTATTATCCTGTCTCTACAAATATTGCATTAATAGGCAAAAACTTAACCCTCCCCAATGTCATAAAATGCTGAGTATAGCCATCGCCGGGGATTGGATCCCAGAATGAGAGAATATTGCGTAGTATTTGCTTTTATTTAGTGTAGACACAACAAGTGTAAAATGCGAATTTCCAACCATATTCACTATTAGAAGAGTATCAAAATCCAAGATGGCGTCCAACATGGCTGTCAGTTTTTATTTTAAGACTTTCTGAAGCGACATACGAAAAATCCAAAAAAACATATCAAACATTAATTTGACCATATTTTCATCTCCATCCAGTGTCTTAAAATTTGAAATAAAGTTATCGCTTAGGATTGGAACCATGAATGATAGCATGATGCGGAGTATTATGTTTTATTTAATGTAGAACACACATACAAAGCGACAGGTATCAACTTTCATCCATATTCACTGTTACAGAGTATGAAACTACAAGATGGCGTCCAATATGGCTTCCAATTTGAATTGTACCTCTTAGCGAACGGTCATACGAACGAAATATAAAGGGGACGTTCCTGTGGCATATTGTATATCATTGAAGTGACCACATAGACGATAATTCATATGGAACAGTAGTTTCACCATTAGTCCATCTTATCAGTTGGAGAATTAATAAACAAAAACTTAACCACCACCCAGTCACAAACGTCCACATAATGGCGGCATTTGTGTCTATAGTCCAGAATGCAAAGAACTAAGCAAATCGTTTGGAATTACTTTGTGTTGAATAAAACGAAGAAACATAAAATGTAAAATTTGCATCCACATCTGGTCTTAGGAGACAACCAAAATCCAAGATGATGCCCAACATGACGGCCAATTCTAATGTCAATGTGAACAATGAATACAAAAGCCGGTCAAAATTGATCATATGGCAGTTGTATGTTGTGTTTGAGTGATGGTGGTAAGATTTTTTTTCAGATAAAGCTTTGACATGGCTGTCTCAAATTAACTTCCTTAAACTGTCGATCAGCTCTGTACGGGTGGGTAAACCGTGTCTTTCATGTTGCCATTGGTTTGGTAGTATCCTACATCAGGTTCCAAATGTCACACCCTTAACTATGATGCAGGTGTGATGTCAGGATTAATACTGGATGGTAATTTGCATTTGTTGAATGTTTAGTTTGTTTTGTTTAGCAATTATCAGGAACTTTATATCAAATATTTGGAGAAAGACAAATCAACCAAAATAAAAAAACTCTTAGCGAAATTACGAGAATTACTTAAATAGTTTAATTTGCTGAATCATGTATCGTGTATCGATCTCCAATGTGCATTGCGACTATTGTTTGACACATTTCATGTCATTTTGAGACGTTAAGTAAGTAAAGCATTAACAATATGTAGACAACTAGTAATAATAGAGGATGGTCATTAACCGTTACAGATAATCATGCACTCGATGCGGTACGAAGTGATGTTGTAATGTTCAACACTAACATATGACTATCATTAATATATTGTGATAGTCTTGAATGTGTAGTCCTCCTTAACATGTTCTTTCCACCAACATTTTCAGAGAGCCTTGGAACAGTTTTGGCCAAATGAAACATTAAATAACAGAATCACTATCTGTTGATATATGCAGTAACACAAAAAACTAAAATGGCATACATTTTGAAATCCAGCAAATAAGATATCTAATTGACCTCTGGTTTTGGGAAAGTGGGATATGAGTCCACGAGAAATCTAATGTTCACACATCATAGTAACTACCTATTAACATACCACAGAATTTATCATCGCACACACATAATGCTTTTTAATGACATAACATGGGACCACAATGTCCATATAATGCAAGCAGCGTAACAATAGGTTATAAATAGGCGTTATAGTGGTCGATAGGTTGCTGCTTTGTATAATCGTCCGAGTTTCGGCTTAGCGTCAAACAAGAGAACAACACCGCATACCTATGCATATAAGTTGTTCTCGCCATATGTTGCTTGATGTGTATGTTATTTCCCGTACATTGATATTTTAGTCTCGACTAATATGTGAGTTAAATTGTTGTGAATGTCAATCGGATACATATATGTTACAAACAGAAGATATTGAGTTTCCGGGCTAGACTAATTGAAATTGAATCTTCTATATCTCCGGCGGATATCATATCTGTATTAGTTTTTAGGGACGTGGGTCCGGACTACATGTATAGTAATATCTCTCATGCTAATACATTTTATTGATACATAGGTGATAGTGTGATAATCTCCACTGAATGTTGGTGTTGCATTTATGATTGCCGTTATAATTATAATCACAATCACGCATCTCACTAGCAAACCAGAATGTCACTAAAAAGTTGTTTTGTCCACGTTTTTTTTTAGTCAGGTGGCATTTGAAATGGATAAAATGGTAAGCAATGCAAAACTGTAGGCTAGTAGCAAATGTAAACACAATTGAAATGGCGACAGGCATAAGGCAATTCACAATAACAGTAGTCATTAGTCTTGATATATAGATATTAAAATTTTGTTTATGGTTTGGTCTATGGCGACTAGGCCATATCACGGCATACATTATATTCTTATGGGTGGTGGAAAGACAGCGTCGATCTTACCACGGATTCAATATACTCAGTCCACACATAAACCACCTACCCCCAAACTGGCACAGATATTCAAAAGTAATTTCACTGAACATGGACCTCATATCAGTGTTGCTGATCGGAATTCATAGCACCTTCGTCGTTGATCTAGTGTTTTAGGGGATACATGTGCTAGTACATGTAACTGAGTGTAAGTCAGAGTGATGTAATCAACTCAAAATCACTGGCATATAGTGTTGTGCTCTTGTTCGCCCAGTAGAGTCCTTTGCATTTCTCAAGAAAACCTGGACATGCCATGCTCAAGTGCCCATTGCTGTAAATGCATAGATTGACATTGTATGACTCATATTCAATGAAAATGTGGGAATTATAAATGTATTTCTCAGATCCATCTTCAATATGTCTTTATAAACATGTTTATCACTGGAGGCATGTTTGACCTCTAGTCACCGAACGTTAATTGAATGGTTGGCTATCAGAGTCATGTAGTTGTTATAATTGATAAAAGCAAATGTTGCTCATCTTTATGAAGATAACATATATGTTGATGTTATTGCATTCCAAAATATTATTATTGAAAAGTTAATTTATCGCGTAATACCTGCAATCAACTACTGGCACTACAGCGAACAAACATTTCCCGTATTTGTTTTTGAGACATGACAAAGCTCATCTGATTGATAATATGCTGAATCTGAATTAAAGCTGAATCTAATGTTTGATATGAAATATTCTATGTTGTCAGAACAATGATATATAATATACCACTGGGGATGTTGATTTTCTGTATTTGTCGTATGCCCGTTCACTAAGTTTTAAAATTAAAATTGGCCGCCATATTGAATGCCATCTTGGATTATGATACTGTTCTAATAACAAATCTGGATTAAATAAAACAAAATACTGCGCATTATACGATCATTCGTGGTTCCAATCCCAGGCAACAACTTTAGTTAGAATTTTATGACATTGAACGGTGGAATAAAATTTTGACTATTATTTTACCAATTGACAAGATGTATTTTTTGAAGCAGAAGCAGAACATTACATTCTCTACCATGAATCCATGATGTTGAGAAATCTAAAATAAACCTGAAAAAATAAGAATGTTCCAATCTAGTATCATCATGTACACCATAACAACAAATAGAACATTCTGTTTTTGGTGATGTGATTAACTTTCAATCATTTGAGTATAGCTGGTCAACCGCTGAAAACAGGCTAATTTTTTGGTAGGGTACCTTCACAAATAGTCTTACCATACATACATGTAGCTGCCACCAATTCCGGTAAGGCCAATAATCATTTTCATAAATGATATATATTAATTTACCTTCCAGAAAATGTTGGTTTCAACTTGTTCTACTAAGGGTAGGGGTATCTCAAAAACTAAGGCCCTTTTTGGATTTGGCCTCTCCCCTGATTGGGCGAGCGGCAGTTGATCACTCCAGTGATTCTATACCTACTGTATACACAATCATGGATTCAAGTAATATTAGAGAGTGCCACATGTAAGTTTTCGATCGATATACACTATTTGGTTTGAATATTGTTTCATTCTTCGAACAGTCTGACAAATGACATCTTCATGCATTCAAACCATTCTATTTTGTATCTTTGCTTGTAATAGCCGGGCAAGGGTTTCTGGCATCTGGGTTTTTAGTCACAACTGAAATAGAAAATAATTCAGAATTAGAACAAAGAGCGCAAATCCCTATAAAAATCACCTTTGATGCGTATTCTGATACATGGTGTATATTCATATTATGAGGATGAGAGTGCTACTAAAAACGGCAGATAATGCTTTTTTATTGAATGTTAGAGTATGAAAGGCTTTTATTTGGAAATAACAATGTTAATCATGTCATTGATGCATTTGGCTTATAACAATAAAAATACTACTCTCAGCTACCTCCCTCACCATCCAAAGAGATCATCAGTATAAAAATGTTCAATATGAATCAAGTTATCAGTTAATTTTGATTTTATTTGGAATTTTCTGGTATTACATAATTACAATCAACTGGGACATTTTACAGGCTATTTTTAGAACAGGTCTGTCATCAAACTTAAGGCGATGTCAGATAGAGATAGACCTCTCCCACTTGCCATGCTCCATACATTTCCATGAGTCTCACGAAAAGTTTAGAGCGAGAGAACTATATCTCTATCCAAAATCTAAAGGTATAAAATCATGAAAATAAATGTATCCAGAGTAAACAATTTAGCTATGTTATAATGACAATGTAATGGCTTAACATAATTAGGGATAGATTCTTTCAATTGATTAGAACATGCAGGACCTTCTAGGATTCTTGGGATCTTAATTATACCCCCACTTTCAAAGAAAATTGTGGGTATAATGGATTGACTGCATCTGTCCGTCCATCACACTTTCTACCTCCATGTGTCCGTCCGTCCGTCCATCCGACCTCATAACTCGAACAACTATGAAATGATTTCAATCATTTTGTATGCAATCTCCTTAAGACAGCCTCTCCGCATGATGCTAATTGCGGTGCGGTCCGACTTTCTTTTTTTAAGTTACGCCTTACTTTTCGACTTATTTTGACTTAGAAAATTCTGTCCGATTTAATAACTTTTAACAAATATGAACCGATTTCAATAATTTTTGGTATGCATGCTTCTTACAACACTCTCCCTACATGATGTTTCTCAGGGTTGGCTCGGACTGTATTTCCTAACATTACACTTCATTTTCGACTTATTTTGACTCAGAACATTTTGTCCAAATATTTTCCCTGGAGTTGTGTGCCTTCTTAGCAGAAGTTTGGTTTGACTGACAAAACACTCGACAAAAGCCATCTTAGATGTTAAGGTTGCGTTAAATTTTCTACCCTTTTTTGGGTTTCTGCAATCATCCGAACAAATATGAACCAATTTGAATATTTTTTTCTGTACAAGCTTCTTGCGACACCATATCGATATTATTAATCCAAAAATTTTCTTTAAAGTTAAAAATCTTTTTTGTTGTGTTTACGGATAATGCGGGTTGAATTTGCCACGGTGGGGGTATGCTAGCATGCGAGTGCACACCTCTTGTTAGATCATGATTCAAATGCCTCGGTCCCTCAACCAATTTTCTTTGTGTAAATGCTTGAAACATCGGTAATCGTTTCCAATGGCCGTATCCATCCCATGTTAATTTATAAATTGGACATATTCAGACATTCTAAGATTTTTTTTGAAGTCTCTGTGCATATCCTAAAATTCCTCTTAAAAACACTCATTACAAAGTTATTCATTACTAATTCAGCACTTGCTGACGTGTACAGTGATGTTAGTTCATGATCTCAATGAAGTTGAATGAACTATAAATTTAGAGCCACATGGTGGTTTACACTCCAAAATACACCTAATATTTTGCTTTCAAATTTTTCGCAGTATCACAATAGGTTAATAAATACCACTGTGTAGGAACTGTTACATCGGAAGTCGTTCTATCACCGGTATTGTGATGGTTCTTGCCTGATTTAATACGGTTCCTGATGATTGAAAATAATCATTTTTGTGACAAAATCACGCATAATTATAGATATCTTGAATATATTATACTTTCCTGAATGAACAGAGGCTGCAGAAGTGCCGTGTTATTGAAACCTGAACTCTTGACCACAATTAACTCGGTATTAGCGAGCTAACGCGTAAATATCAACATGTTATCACTGAAAATCAAACCACGTGGACGCAATTTCTTTGTTTTTCGTGGCGTTTAAAATATGAAACGCATTCTGAAGACAAACACTGACTATAAAATATACCCGTGTTATTCTTTTGTAAATTAGCTGAGAAAGTATCCCGATAGGGGTTGATAATTGGGAGCTGTCACCTCCTAATCAACACGGGTGCATGTTACGGTTCTATTTCAAACCAATCATGGCTGTGACGGTTCTGTACATGAGATTTATTCAAACGATTTCTGCACTTTGGTCCGAAAATCGTCTTGTGTATCTGACATTTTAAACCAGATAATGACTGTAGCTTATGTAAATTGCATAATAGAACAGGTATATTAAGAAATAACACAATAAATGCCTAATACGGGAGATTAAGTGACATTAATAGGCAGAAATAAAATATTGAAAGTCCCGATGAGTATAGTATCATAATCATGCCCGCCTATATAAAGACCAATGGTAATATAAATCTACTCTCATGAGAATATGAGATGTTCTATTCATTTACTTAATCTGGGCATTATTGAAAGATCCAGGTGTGACAATATTTCAATGCCTCGCGCCATCATATTTCCGCCAAAGGAAGCCCTCACACTGAACTATATGGATAGATGTCCTGCGTTTGTAAACCATAGCAGAAAAGGGGTTAACTTTTTGGTGGTCGCCTACGGTCACTCACGGTCTTCACTCTTCAATGGCTTGCCTCGGAATCAGTCACGCATGCGCAGTCCCAATATAATTCACTGTACAGATTGAATTAGCCAGTTTATTTTTCTGCTACCAACCGAACGGATCTAAGGGAGTATTTTTCCGAATTTGTCGTTTAACAATAGCGACAAATTCAATTTATCGATACAATAATTACTGGTCGCCTACGCGTTCGTTTTTATAATTATCGTTTCGAATTCACGGACCGTTTCGTTTCAAACATATAATGGTTCGTGTTTTTCGAACAGGCGGCGAACTTAAAAACAATTTATCGAATATGAAAATCAACATTTCGCCATAATTAGCCGCCATTTCAAGGCCTTACGAGGCGCACAGATTATTGTGAGAAATACATCTAATGGAATTATTATAGCACCTATATAAAGGTATGATAGAATTTGTCAGATATCAAAAAATGCCACGTGATTCGCCGCCGGAAGTATCCTAATTTCGTGGGAATTATTTTGACGTTTTAATGCGTGGAAATTTATTTAGCAATAATTCCATCGCTACTGACGCTATCTCTCGTCATGTTATGAACAACGTGCTTTCACATAATACTATGTTGTTTTATGTTTCAATACAAATGATCCAGATGTGTTAATCACGTTTGACCTTGAAGTTGATTACAATCTACACAAGAATACTGACAGTTGATTAGATCTTGGTTTATCAATGTCACATGCATAACAATAACTTCATATGACAGTAGTACCGTAGTGCTACGAATAAAATCTCAGCCATGTCATAGATGTATGTCGATTAATAGCTACCTTGTATATAGGTCTAATGAACAATAGCTGCGATTATACACCAGCCGGTTCAGCAAGCCGGTCTGAACTGGTGGGCTTGTAAATTTCTGAGAAGGATCCAGGGATGTTTTTCTACCTGTTACAGGTTTGGGCGCTCAAACTCTGGAGACCCTGGGGATAGTAATTATTCAAGTTGGTTCTCCATTATTTCAACGAAATTTTCTATAATTCAACAACTAAACATGAAAATCGGATAAGATATAGAGCCTTTATTTGCACCATCTCTGGATCCTTCCCAGGTAGTATTTCTCGGTCGGATCTCTTCTCGGGCAGGAACAGTTCACGCTCCCCAGATTATGCCTCGGCATTCAATCAATTAGTGGGGAGGCGATGCCGGGGTACTTGGGACCCCCAGGACATTTAGTCCCACACCGGCGCGAGCGGTTCTGTGTGCTGAAGTTGCCAAATCGAGTGCGAACGTAACGACACCGGCTGGGCGGCCTACGGCGACTTCAGCATAGGGCAGTGGCCCTACCCATGAGGTAGCAAGTCCGGTCCCCCTGGTCACGATCTCTCTAAAGACACGGCCTTGCCTGCCTCTCAGCCGTCTTGGTGTTTCTGCTGCAATGGCCTCTACCCATCGTTCTGCTTGGACAGGACATTCAGCTTGGTCGGGACCACCTGCATTTGGGGGGGGGCTCACCCCGGTCCGATCGCTCCACCTCCTTCCGGTTATCAGAAAAAAACAGTTTTGGCTATGGGATTCTTCATTTCGACACTGGACTCCAAAATTGGAACTCAGTTTATCAGCCTTTTGCTCAAGCAGTTGGCCGTAGTTTAAAAATTCCATGGGAGGTATTTACACCTCGATTGAGCCATCGCCGGAATGGGCCTCCCTCTAGTGTTTTTGTCGTCCATTATGGACATTGCAGGTCGTTCCGACGCTAGGGCAGGGAGCGACATGCTATCCTTACACCCCAAGGCGTCTGAGGCTTTCGATGACGATCCGTCTGCGCACAATACGTCAGACTGTGGGTCTTTTCGGTCGTCACAGTCTGGCATCGGTAAGGCAGAAGCTGCGGATCGTGATTTCCTATCCACGGATTATCTCATCTATAGGCTTCTTCCTACTGAACTATGAACTCTCAAGCCCTCCTGGCACGCCCTGCGCACTCGTACCACCGTCTTCAAAATTCATCGAGAACTCGATCTATCTTACCTGTGATATACATTTCATAGGTAAGGTACACGACCCGCGACGTGCGTGTACGTTTATTACAGACACAAGAGTACATCTCATGGCTCTTCATACTCCTATTACCAATATCAATTTGATTATCTGGCACATGGTAATAAAATTAACAGGGCACTGCACGCCTATAGACAATAACGCGGGCAAAGACGTTTGCACTGTCCAGCTCAGCTTTCTAGGAAGCTCATTGACTAGCGTTATAGACCTTTCCTTGCAGGCAGGGGACCACCCAGTCCGAGTGGATCCCAACCCCATGGCACCAGACACCCGATCAAAAGGGCCTGAAACCATGCTGCCAACTCTGCGCGCTTCGGTATATGCCGGATTTGTCCTATCAACATTCAACAATAAAACAGGCAAAGACGTTTGCGCTGTCCAGCTCAGCTTTCGAGGAAGCTCATTGACTAGCCATCAGACCTTTCCTTGCAGGCAGGGACCAACCCATATAAGGGGATCCCAACCACATGGCACCAGCCGCCCAATCATAAGGGCCTGAAACCATGCTGACAACTCTGCTCGCTTCGGTCTATGCTGGATTTGTCCTACCGCTATGCTTAAAGTAATTGACCACCAATAGCGTAGTGTCACCCCGTTAATATGGCGGTACTATACCGCGGTATCCTCCAATACCACGGTACTGATAACGCTTGTTAACGCGAACAAGTATGTGTGAGTAAATGCCTCCCCTAAGGGGGTTCCATGGAGATCACCGCGGTATTCGACAAAATTAATGCGGTGCCCGCTAAGGGGCCACGGTGTCGTTGTCGCCCAGTGCCGTAACTCCACGCCATGACCGTCTCGATACCGCTACCGTTTATTGCCGGTATCACCGTGGTCATGACCGGGGTATCACCCCGTTTTTCTGGTCGGTTGCTTTGAGAATGGCGGTATTTCCTTAAACATGCCTTCAACAGGACCACTTAGGTCGGGGGAGCTCCTCTCTATCATGGCTCTTAAAATTCAATAAGTAACAACATTATAAAGGGATGTGTGTCCTTTACTAGGAGGATGATAATTTCATTTGTTTCCTTAATCAGCGAGCCATTTTGGAGGGGGTCTTCCCCTAGTTTGCTGCATGCCTCACACTAACATACCTATCACACACCTAGGTCGTTCTGCTGCATGTTTGGGGGGGAAAGTGACATGATGTTCTGGGCAGAGGCTCAGAACTGAATATTCCGTATGGTGACAATTTATCCGTGGTTATCATCTGATTACATTGTACATCATTTGAACTGATTTCAGTTGTCAAAGAGCCAAAGGGCCTTCTGCAATGATCTCATTGCTGACTTATAGATCACCTTGATATATATTTTTATATCATTTTTATATATTTATATACGCGTAAGATTTGTATCACAGGATTTCTGTCGGATATCTTGTGATGCATAGGTACCTCAGAGACATGTGATCAGTAGAAGAAAAACAAGGAAGCTGTTCTAAGAACGACAGGGGGCATGACCACCTTGCAAGATGCGGTGGTGGGGGCTCCCTCTGTTCAGATGGCTTGACTCCATTATCGTTGTACAACCTGTTTGGCCTAATGGGTTCTCAACTCAATCCCTGTGCCACAAATTTGGCATCAGGTTCTCTGGCTTTTTCTTTGGCGAATAGCAGTTAGTTAACTTTGGTTGTCTCGCCATCGTCGGAGTGGGCCTCCGTCTGTGCAGGTCGTTCTGTCGCTAAGGCGGAGAGTGAGTTAGTCTCCTTCCTTCATGATCCTGCATCATGGGACCTTGACGGGTGGGACCTTAGAACAGACAGCTGAAGAAGACGACACAGAGAAGAACGAAGAGTTTCTTCTTCCGTTATACTTGCTCGGTTCGCTCGCAACTATGCATTGGATGGCACCTCATGGGATGTTTGTTTCAAAACAAGGGGGGCGGTACACATTTGAGCAATATAGCACTCTAACTATATGAGTTATTTCACGTAAATAATCCTAACAGATTCATTAAAGTGTTCATATATGGTACAATCTGTTTTAGAAGAGTACCTTTACTCAAAATTTGGCTATTAACTTTATTGCTCGTGCCTCCTCCTGGTCTTGCATTCTAATCCATATAGTTCAGTGTGAGGGCTTCCTTTGGCGGAAATATTATATTTTTAAAAATATAATATATATTTCCTTAAAGAAAGCCTGAACACTGAACTATCATAGGGCCCTCCCATGGCGGTGCCATTCCCAACCCCGCGACTCGCCAATCTTCTAATTGAGTTGAAAATAAACTGGCTAATTCAATCTGTACAGTGAATTATATTGGGACTGCGCATGCGTGACTGATTCCGAGGCAAGCCATTGAAGAGTGAAGACCGTGAGTGACCGTAGGCGACCACCAAAAAGTTAACCCCTTTTCTGCTATGGTTTACAAACGCAGGACATCTATCCATATAGTTCAGTGTTCAGGCTTTCTTTAAGGAAATATATATTATATTTTTAAAAATATCATATTTCCTCCTCTGAAGTCCGCCTGAGGGACATTTACACATGTTTGTCGCCCAGACATGAATATAATTTATGAAATCACGTTCAACTGAATCATTGATGGGTTATGACGTGATTGGGGTGGTGGGGGGACTTGGGGAGGGGGTGATTAATTGGTGTCTATCCCCAACTTGGGTCAAAATGTTCAACAGTTACAAATTTCTTATCTTATAATAGATTTGTTTGAAATTTAACACCAACAATATGTTGAAATTGTTCTCTTAGTTTGATTTGACAACAATTTAATAGTGGGGAATTTGTCATTTTTAGACCAACATTTGCATACTTTTCTATACTTTAAACATGTAATCAACCATATTTGACATATACAAATGGACACCTCTTCTTTAGAGTTGATCCAAAACTCATGATGGGTGGACAGGAAGTAGGGAGCAGGTGTGATCTAGTTTTCTATATCACATTTACCCCCCCCCCCCCCCCCCCATTGGCAAGAAACTGGTTTTAATGGACAAAGAATCTAATTCCATTTTAATTAATATGCTTTGTATTAAATAATGTATGCTCTTTTGAAAAAGTAATCATCTCTCTCTCTCTCTCTCCATCTGTTGGGAACATTTCCAATCTTGTGGGGGTGGGGCGAGTCCCGATAAAAAAGTCATATTGCACACTTGGGAGTCCAATATGACATTCGGGAGTCCAATATTACTTTTGCCAGGTTGGAAACTTCCAACACTTGGGAATCTTGAAGCCAGTCTAGATGATTTTTCAGGTTCAGATGTCCACATTTTCTCACTGCATGGGCCCATGTATCCTGAGTTTCTCCCTCGGTTTGCATGGTGGCCAATCAAAGGCTACTGATCAATTCACTTCAGAATCGCATACAACCTAGAGCTATAATGTGTCAGGCAGTTGGGAAAAACCAAAGCCCAGGCCTTGCGCACGAGTTTGGTCTGTTTCAAGGGGATCAGGTGCGGTTGGAAATTCCAAGGTGGACGCCCCAACATTTGAAACCCTCCAGCCCACGTCCCTGCTCACTTGACACGTTATCAGCGAGGAATAATATTGTGCCTTATAATAGCCAGGTTCTGACACCCATAACACTGATTTCTAATGATTCATTTGTATGAATGTTTAGCTAATAATTCAAACAATCTGTTATACTGCATGTTGACCTTAAGAGCTAAGCATTCCTACAAATAAATCAATAGGATTAAAGTCGCTGCTCATTACAGCACATTTAGTCACCAAAGGATTAACATCCATATAATAATATTTGTAACTGCATTATTCTTTTCTCTTTTTTATATGTTACTGCTTGTTGAACTTAAGAGCTAAGCATTCCTACAAATTTATCAATAGGATTCATGTCAATTCTCATTACAGCACATTTAGTAACCAAAGGTTTAACATCCATATAATAATATTTGTAACTGTAGGATTCTTTGCTTTGTTATATCTTCTATTAAAAAATCATAGATCTCTAGTCAATCTAAAATATGATTGAGTGAACGGTTATCGTGCTTGTATATGCTTTAATAGCTGCATATTCTAGAATTAACCTAGATAATCAGCATCCAGCAAGCGGATGCCCGACATAAACTTCATAAACTGCGTAATCAGAACATTGTATAGGTGTCGACGAACTTTTAACGTCCGATTTTTGGCTTTTTGTTGAGTAAAATACGTCTACGAAAATAGACAACACTAGCCGATGTGCCCCCTCTTCATCCGGGCTATTTAGGAATTTATTTGTGATAGCCTCTCCCTGGACAAACTATTGTTCGATCGGCCCGGAAACATGCCTATATGAGCGAATATGGTCAAGGTCAATGACACGATCGCACGTGAAATTGGACCCACCCATATTGTTCCCGAGTAGTAATATTAGGTCAGATATGTTCCCATATCTGACCTAATATTACTACTTTCCTGGGATCAAAGTAGGCCTACATTATACCAAATTTGAATCGGATCGGTCGACAGATAACTCTATATATCCCGTCTAAGCTCACGCTTTCCGAAGTCCAGCGCTATGAAATTTCACTATTGTTAACCGGCTATTGAGGGTATTGACTCATGGAAATGTTTGGCCTGCAAAACGCGTTATTGTTCAAACTAGCTGGCGAGGTTATTGAATAAGCATAGAAAGGCAGTGTAATTCATCGAAATTAATGACAAATGGTGCAAATTTTAACTTAATGCATAGTTTGTTGTGTTTATCTTTGTATACTTTCACAAAATTGGCAGTTTGAACCATGTACCATGGCAGATATTAGCCATAGTTTTACCCGTATAGAACGATTAAATTGGGAGAGAACCGACTCGATCAGGAGAGAACCCAAGCAATTATCAAAATTTGTGGTTTTTGTCGTTGTGACTCGCACAATGAACGTTTCGTTATTAACACGCTCATTGGTGCCACAGATTGTGATGGGATTGAAAATAACTAATCGAATTATCACCTAGATGCCTCAAAATTGCGTTTTAACTGTCAAAAAGTCGTGAAAATGTATAATTTCGATTATCAGGAACCGTCACAAATCAGTCAAGAACCATCACAAACCGGCGATAGAACGATTTCCGATGTAACAGTTCCTATACACAGTGATAAATACCTCAGCTATTTTTTTACGAACATTAAATATAACAAAAGGACTCATTGATAACATACAACATTGAACATGATGTTTGGTCCCCAAACAAAATCTGCCATTTGTATTCATCCAAATTCTGAAATTTATATCAACCGAAAATAATATTGTGTTTTCTTAACATCAAACAATGTAAACACTTCACTTTTTATGTTTACGTCATGCCCACTGCTCGGTTTAGTTTGTAGCGACAACGTAATTATTTTGACAGGAATTTTAGGGAACATAAAAAAACTTTTAGAATAAGATCCACTTAGATACATTTCTGGGGGTATCGCAGTTCTTGGAATGTTAGAGGATACACGATTTCCAATATCTGTAAAATATCTATTAAACTCATTGGAAATTTCTTCAGCATCAATTACATTAACCCCATTTATGGAAACAATGCTTGGCATCGACTGTGTCTTATTTCGATTGAGAATTGAATTTATTATTTTCCATGATTTTTTTATATTATATTTATGTTTACCCATACCATAGTATGGTAAACATAGTGTCGTTGTCCGGATTGACCACTCGTAGTTAGTTCGCCGTCCGTCCGTCTGTCTGTAGACACTTTACACATGATGCGATAACTGAAATATTTTCTATCTGATCGGAACCAAATATGAATTTCTCCAAAAAAATTATCTGACCGTAACCAAATTTGGTATGTGAGTTGCTCAGCCCAAAATACGTATCGGGTTCGAATATGGGTTTGATCCATTATTTTTTAATGGAGTTATGGCCCTTTGGCATTGAATTCATGAATGCTTCGATAAGTCAACAATTTTTCAACTGGTTTGATCTGGTACTTTTTATTGGAGTTATGCACACCTCTTGTTAAATATGTTATTATAACTTGGTTGTGGTATTTTATGATTATTTTCCCTTAGTTTGTCATGAAAGATCATTAAATTTGATGATATTGCAACACCTTTTAAATGGAATGATTAGGCTATTAGTACTGACAAAATCCCTCGTGTTACTTAGTTTGGCCAACATTAGAAACAAAAAAACTTGTATTGATGTTTCAAATTGTTGATGTTTTGGTTTTTCAATTTCAATACGAGATCGATACCGCTGATTCAGATATTTTTGAATCGGTGTTACTTTGGTGCAATCATGTTGTTTGCATCTATATAATACATGCCAAATGACCTGAACTCACAAAATTTGAAGCACAAGGTTGCTGAGTTAGCCAACATAGGTAATTTTGAATGTATGCCATTCAGAATAGACGTGCATTCTGCAAATATTTACTTCGATCGCAACCCATGGCAGTGATTAATCGCCGCATATTGGTATTTTATGTAAATTGTCCACAATCGTGATTGATAGATGCGGAACTCAATTGATACCTTATGTTTAGAACTTCTGATATCCAGAACAATCGGTCAGTTATGTTCCTAAATGGACGTCATCGTGTGCGACCAGTTATGTGCGACACTGCCGGCAGAATTCCTATAAATTTAATACTTTAAGTGTCTGTTTCCCATTAGACCAAGTTGAATCTTGTTGATAACATTTAACACTTGTGATATGTGCCTGTTTTCTGGTACCCCCTCCATAAAGACAACTACTGTGAATATGTGATGTACATGTAGATGTTTGATCTATTGTGCGGTGAACTGCTTAACAGATAACTACAATTGGTATCGGACTGCAACAATTATATAGCTGAACCCATATCAACTTGTGTCAAATCTTTATTATCTTTATTAAATAATGTAGACAAGTGACTTCCATTCCACGGGGTTTGCGATATGTTGATTGAACTGTCTTTAAGTGTCTTACTGTCACTTCTTGCGATGTTCACCATGACACAGCAATATCCCAAATCATTCATGAGACTGAGAGTGAATTGCCAAGTCACAGTTTTCCGAGAAAAAAAAAAACACATGTTCCAATGGATGTTTAAGGAGATTAACATTGTTATATAGAATCTAGTGAATTTTGCAGTTTTTTCTCATGAGACACGAATCGATGCAAAATCTCTGATTTGCAGATCCCTACGGACTTTATTCCTCATTTTGTTTCAATCACCATATTTCCACAATAAACGATAAACTTATACTGTTTTCCTGATAATCTCTGGGGTTCAACGATTCCTGCAATTTTGGATGTTGACTCTTTTTGTTTATCAGACTCCGACTATTCGATTTAAACAAAAATTGCGTTGCTTTTTAGCGGAAAAAGGAATTTAAGTATTGACAGAAAGGTGGGTGGGTGTAATGGGTGCGTGATAAGTTCATTGTTTGTCACATACCACAATAATCGCCATATTTTGGTTGCTAGGCCTGAAACTCTGTTGTCAAGAAATTACTTGAACTTGTTTCCGATTTCATGGTTCAGATCAGGATCTAACAGCTATTTATGTTCCAACCTTTAACTTGATTGATATATTTTATTCGCCTTGTTTTTCGCTCTCACTTAGATTGGCTATGATTATATGAGCCAAGATGTGTAGAAATATGTAAAGAAGTGACCTTTTGAAATATATTGTCAAATTAGATGTATTTATTTTAGGGAACAGTCAAAAGTCCAATAAGGAAAAAATCTAAGATATATAATCAATTATAATATAATTATTCACATGTTTGTTTGTCCCCTAATAAATGGGGGCCAGCTATCTAGAGAGTTCTAAAGGATTCTAACAAGACGTGGGAACATCTATACGGGTATTGTTTATAAAGTTGCCAAAGTAACTGTGTCAGTGTCAGAGTCAGGAATGGGATCGGGGATGAGTATCATATATAAGCAGATCGGACTTATATGTAGGCATCTTCGTGGTTCTGGGATTGTCGGAGTCAGGGATTGAAGTCGTCGTATATAGAGATTATGGTCGTGGTCAGGTTACAAATTTAATTTTAGTTCTAACCCACGATGAGCAGAAAAACAGGACCGATTGCTAAGCTTGGTCTGAGCTGAGCGACATCTGGATGTTCCATTCTGATCGTAACATATCATCGTTCGATGAAAATATCAGTATAAATCAATTGAAATATATTATCGAGCCATGCATTCTGATATTATTTTTTATCATATGACTCAATCAATATTTACGTTGGAAAGTATGTCATAAATCAATTTCATATGAACTACTAGTTCAGATCACCTTCCGATAATTTGATTGGTTTGTTGACAAAAAGTGTGTTTTGATTGGCTGAATGGCAGCCGGGGCCGAGCTGTATCTCTAACTAAATGCAGGTAAAATTCGTGAGCGTCATTCAACGCGATGCCGAAATTCTCGCAATTATAATCTTGAAATATATAGTTTTGGACATTGTTATACGATAAATAGAATATGTAATTCGTATTTATCTAATAAACATACGATATAATGAGAACAGAATAGCGCACTATATCTCCGCATGCATATTATTTCTGCTTGTTCACCAGGTGTAATTGGGCTTCCGGTGCAATGAAGTGACGTCACATTAACCTTTTGCTGCCGATGTCATATAGCTATTTAGTGATTTGTGTGCGTTTTGGACATCATAATAAATTTATAGGTGTCATATGATAAATAGAATATGTAATTCGTGTTTCTCTCATATGATATTTATGAAACTCGTCACGAATTTTCAGTTTTCTCTCGCCGGAGGCTCAAGAAAACTGAAAATTCTTAGACTCGTTTCATAAATGTCATATGAGAGAAACACTCATTTCATATCCTCTATATATAGACATCTCCATAATTTTGAGACAGTCGGAGTCAGGAGTGGGGAGTTGACACCGGGAAGGGCACTATATAACAATCTATAAATAGTTATTTTAGAAATGTATGTGGGGATATCTAGATGGTTCAATTCAAAGGGATTTTCGTAACAGTTGTACTTGGATCTCAATGGAATTTGGTACGGATGTTCACTGCTATGAGGACATTCAATAGGGGGTTTCTATTGTTCTGTTCCTGTTCCGCTTTTCCATTCTAGAGTTATTCATCATTGTTTATCTGGAAATGTTGGCTGTTTGGTCCATCCGATGTCTGTTCAGCTCATAACTTGAACAGTAATGCTCGGATCTCAATGAAATTAGGTATGGATGTTCGCCACTATGAGGATATTTAAGGCCACATTCAAATGTTTGTTTTGGTTTTTTGTTCTATAGTTATTCATCTTTGTTTATATGAAAATGCTGATTTCTGGGTCCATATGTCTGAGTATAGCCATCATAAGTTGTTGTATGTAACATGCATATATATTATAATGAATTACATATACGCCTACATCATTCTGTAGAATATGTGTGTGTGTGTGTGTGTTGTACTCATTATGGGAACTTACCACATCGTCCATATATTATATAATACTTTCAGATTATACCTACAGAGTAGGTATTGCTGGTTTTATATGCTCAGCTTGGTTAATTCGAATGTTGCTATTTGATTTGTATCTGAACTCTAATGATAGTACTATATTCCATTCATGTCATTAACTTTTGTGAGATAGAGCCAGAGCCCATCGAACATTAGAGTCGGAGCCAATATAACACTTGATTTGGAAATTTATTTTATAAAGCCAATGCCTATTAAAGATCTTTTGTCTCCATCATGGGTCCGAAAAGTCATATATAGTACCGTACTTCACTTTATTTAGCACATCAGAAGTTAAATTTTCACACAAAACATTAATGCCTGAAACTGGAAGTTTGATATTTTTTCACAAATACTTCACTGATGACTGCATCGATTAGGTACAATAATTACACCAATGTTTGTTAACTGTCAAATGAATGTGAGATGGTTTGTGACAAATTTATTTCACAAAGAAATAACGTCATCACTATATAGAGAAAATAACTCTTAATACTACACATTTTGGCTAAATTCTAGTCGTTTTCGTACAAAATCGCCATTGAAATCGCGTCAGAACGTGTTAGAGTCTGAATGAAAATCATGTTAGATCCAAAACTGCAGGAATCGTTTGAACCCCAGTGCAAGGGTGTAATTTTGGGTATGGCTGGACGGTTTTGGCCGTACCAATATTTTGCTAGCAAAGGTGAATGATATACTTCTAACATGCAGGACCAGGGCACGATCATGGCCCAACGCATTTCCGATTTCAGCTCCAATGTTAACAATCCTGCCATTGCCGGTATGCCCAATTAACTTATTAAGAGTAGGCCATTGGAACAACGAATTGATCATAATCATCATTTGAGTAGTTATGATAAGTTGCATAATATTCTGTGCATACATGTATGCATATGCATGGTTTAGATCTGGCGTTATATATAAACACACCTACCGATGGCCCTTTCAGTCATAACACAAACTCCTTTCCAATATATAGGGCTGTATAGGCCTATTCCTAATTTATGCTCCAGGGAGAAGCACTGCCAGGAAAGTGCACTCACCGAATGTGCACGTGGTATTGACTTGTGGATTTTGCTAATCTTAGTTGTTACGATACATGTATCGCCAACCTAAGGCATGTGACTACCATGTATCAAATTCAGTCATTCAGGTATAGGCTATAGCATTTGTTCAACCAGCTTGCATGCTGCATCAACTGCAATGTACATGAAATTTGGTGGGGAATTTTGAATGAGCAAATTTCTCATTAACGTCAGAAGTGATACCCGATTGCATATTCTCCACCTTCCACACTACACCCCAGGTGCTGTCACCCAATGCCGAGATGGTGGATATACATGTACTTGTCAGACATTCTCGCACACTGCTGAAGTTGGACAACATATTTCCGGTAAAAGAGCCTGGTTATTGATCATGACATTTGATCTTTGAAGTTAAATGTTCCGAGATCCAAACCTGCACATTGTCACAGTTTCACAACCGATATCAGAATAGAGTTATTGTAAAATTGAACCAACACAATAAACCAACAAAGACAAGCAGTAACTAAGTCGATTATTCATTCATTTGCACATGCATATATTTAGACAAAAGTTTGTTATTCAAACTTAATCTTTCTTCTGTGATGTGTGGCTTGATGGTAATGGCCAGCCGAGAGACTGGTGCTCAAATAAATTTAACTAGCTGTTCAATTCACAATTTTCCAACATCATGATCAACTGCAAATTGGGGTGGGGTAAAAAAAAAGTCTGGAGACCTGTGTTTAGAGTTCAATTATTATATTTAGAGTATTGCATGTCAAAATTACTGGTTTAGACAGCTGGTTTAGAAACGATTTTATTATACTTCTTATCTGCGCCGTCAAACTACCAGGTATCATGCAAAATTTCTATATTGGAATGGCCATTTTTTGAATGCAGGTGTGTTTGGAAACACAATCATTGAAGCTTTCCGCCAATTTCAATATGCGTGATGGCAACCAATTTTCATTGTTTCTATGACAAACATTTTGCAGTTAATGAATCATATATCTTTATTTTAGCACACAAGATTCATAAAATTTATTACTATCAGAATATAAATAACAGAAAAACAAAATAATTTCAAATTTGAAAAAGTTCATATTTAATATAAGATGGCATATATAGTACAAAACGTGCGAGGCTGTGAGCAGTATTCTTGAACATACCCATATCAAAGTGTACCTATAAGTGTGGGCTGTGTTCCCAAACATTTTAAAAGTAAAAGTTTCATAAGTGTGTAGATAGAACTTTTCAAAGTACCATAAGTGTAGCTGTAAGTGTGGGCAGCATGCCCAAAGATTTCAAAGTCTCAAAAGTGTACAGCAAGTGTACACTTATTACAACACTTATACTACACTTCCAAAATAAGTGCACAGTTCGAAAAAAGTGAGCGTGGTACAAGTGTACTGAATTAAAAAAAACAAAAGCTACAGGTATACTATAAGTGTATACCTCAACTACACTTACAATGAATGTGTACACTCAGAAAAATTAATGTAAGGGGTGTTCATGCCAATATGGAAAAAATCCTTCTCATCCAGTCATTCACTACATATTTCTATTATTCAACAAGATGTCTCAAAAGTCCCAGCAGTGTAGATGCAGTGTAGCCTTTTCGTGCTGTCATTCAAACAAGTCCCTGCAATGTAGTTTTGTTCATGGTCTCTTTAAATGAAGTCCATGCAGTGTGACTGCAGTGTACACTGCAACTACACCTTGGATTTGAAGTGTGGTTACAGTGTACACTGCAAATACACTCCAGTTAAAGTGTGGCTGCAGTGTACACTGCAACTACACTGCAACCACACTTCAGAGTGGAGTGTACACTGCAGAATTGTAAGGGTAGCCACACAAACAAAATATCAGTCAAATCGGATTAGAGGTTGTTATAATACTAATATCTGAAGGACGGAGGTCTCCACAATATATCCATCGACTCTAATTGGGGCATTAAATGGACGATTGATATTATCTTGATTGACAAAATGAAATATTCTTATTCTTATTAAAGAGGCACTCTCCGTTCCAGTGTTGATATGGTCAAATTTGGGTGAAATATACCAAGTTTTGACATCATATGTCATTACAAAGGTTTCCCGTGCCGATTATACTGTACCCACTTGTTGTGGGGTGTAAAATGTACCAATAGCTCTACACCGGACTTCTACCTTCACATCTATATACAATATCATGACGTCGTGTTTGGCGAAACGCATGCAATTGAATGGAAAAAGGTTCTTTAGCGTGGCGTGCCACATACTAGTCTCATTTGAAATTATGTTTGGGGACCCCAAAAGTAAGCTTGAGGCGATAAAATAATAACGTAAATTGCTGATAATTGACAAAATATGCGTATATACGTGGTGGTATAAGGTTCGTCGTATCTATATAATTATTATAAAGGTTGGGGAAACAAATTTAGTAGGGGTTTGAACGGAGAGTGCAACTTTAACTTTAACAAGAGCTACGCTGGGCGTGCAAAATACGCCCTGTAGGCTTCGGATATTAAGGGACATAACTCTGGGGAAAATTGGCGGACGGAACCCTAATTCGAACCTGACCTGTACTTTGTGTTAGTAAACCATCATACCAAATTTAATATCATTGAGTACAAATTTACTAAAGTTATCATCCGGAAACCTCAAATTGGCAAAAATTCTAAGTCGAAAAGGGCCATAACTCTCGCACAAATTATCGGATTAAACTGAAATTAAACCGAAATTCGAACTGGACCGGTATCTCAATATAAGTAATCCACAAAAGAACGGGTTTTTCAAATAAACAAAAAAAATCAAGTTATCATCCAGAAACCAAAAAATAGTAGAAAAACTGGAAAAAGTCGAAAAGGGCCACAACTCTGGTGAAAAAGTCGAAAAAGGGCCACAACTCTGGTGAAAATTGGCGGGCGGAACTCAAATTCGAACTTGACCTGTGTTCTGCTGAAAAAATGGCCATAACTCTCACAGAAATTTGAACTTGATCAGTATTTTGATATAAGTAATCCACAAAAGAACGGGTTGTGCATATAAGCAATCCAAAATCGAGTTATCATCCGGAAACCAAAAAACATAAGAAAAACTGAATTTTCAGAGTCGAAAAAGGGGCATAACTCTGCCAAAAATGGTCGGGCAGAACTCAAATTCGAACTTGACCTGTGTTTTGCTGGGAGAAAGTAATAGACCAAATTTGGATTGAATCAGATAAACTCTACTAAAGTTATCATCCGGACACCAACTTTCAGGTGTTTTCTTAGTCAAATTACGTCGAAAAAAGGCCGCTGGGCCTCAGGTCCGCCTCTGCGTCGGCATGATACAACCTTTGCTTAACTCTGGGGGAAAATGGCTTTGACTGGGAGAAAGTAATATATACCAAAAATTAATTGGATTGAATCTGATAAACTACTAAAGTTATCATCCAGAAACCAACTTTCAGGGGTTTTCTAAGTCAAATTACGTCGAAAAAAGGGCCATAACTCTCGCAAAAATTATTGGATTAAAACGAAATTCGGACTTGAGCTGTATTTCGATATAAGTAATCCACAAAAAAAGGGTTTTGCATATAAATGATAAAAAATCGAGTTATCATCCGGAAACCAAAAAACATAAGAAAAACCTAATTTTCTGAGTCGAAAAAGGGGCATAACTCTGCCAAAAATGGTCGGGCAGAACCCAAGTTCGATCTTGACCTGTGTTTTGGTGGGAGAAAGTAATATACCAAATTAGGGTTGAATCCGATGAACTCTACTAAAGTTATCATCCGGACAACAATTTTCAGGGATTTTCGAAGTCAAATTACGTCAAATAAGGGGGATAACTCCGGTGAAAATTGGCGGGCGGAACCCAAATTCGAACTTGAGCTGTCTTTTCTCCTAACAAACCCACATACCAAATTTGATTGAAATCGGTTCACTCTAACTAAAGTTATCATCCGGACAACACGGACGGACGGATGGACTGACGCACGGAATCCGCTGATTACAATAGTCCTCCGAACCTGTTGGGTCGGCGGACAAAAATGTACATAACGTCCCTTTAAATCAATGGACCGGGCCCATATTCGAACTTGACCTTTGTTTTGTCCCCAGAAAGCCATATACCAAATTTGGTTTTGTTTCAATATTCCAAACTAAAGTTATGTCCCCGACAACACCAAATGTGCATTTTTTAAGGTTGGATGTGGGTGAAAAATCTATATTTTTAAATACTGATGCATATTAGCTGGAATTTGTCTTAAATCTGCCAGGTGAAAGCGCGGGATGAATTTCACCAAAAAATGGGCGTGGCATATTATGGTTGCTATGGCAATGGCAGCCATCTTGGATTTTGGTGCCATAACTGCAAGAAAATAAAATTCTCAGCTGTCAGTCGAGGTAGAGGGCTCAATTTTTTTTTAATCTGTTCACAAATGATTATTCTAGGGAATAATAACACTAGTTTTTATTAGCTCACCTGAGACGAAGTCTCCGGTGGAGCTATAGTCATCACTCCTCGTCCGTCGTCCGTCCATCCGTCCGTCCATCCGTTCGTCCATCCGTCCGTCCGTCAACAATTCTTTGAACATCTCCTCTGAAACCGGAAGACCGAATTGGTTCATATTTGGTGTGGATGTTCCCTAGGTGACTCTCATTCAGATTTGTTCAAATGAGGTCACTGGGTCAAATAGTTGCGAAGCCAGGGCCATAACTCTATTCCTCCATAGTAATTCTTACAACGACTTCTTTTTCAGAACCATTGGGCCGATTTAGCTAATATTTGGTATGGAGGGTCCTTGGGTGACTGGTGTTCAGATTTGTTCAAATGAGGTCACCCGGTCAATTAGTTGAGAAACCAGGGCCATAACTCATAGTAATTCTTACAATGACTTCTTCTAAAAAAAATTATTTGGCCGATTTAGCTTATATTTGGTACAGAGAGACCTTGGGTGACTGGGGTTCAGATTTGGTCAAATGGGGTCACTGGGTCAAATAGGGGCAGAGCCAGGGACATAACTCTAAAAAAAAAATAGCATTTTTGCATTTTGACCTTTGATTTTTTTTAGACATATCACAGCTACCCAACCCCACCCAATTTTGTTAAGCTAATGTAGTCAAATAAATGTTGTATGTCATATTCTCACAGGGATGTCCCCACAATGTTGGGGGGGGGGGGGGGGGGGACTGACAGATTTGTTCAATGAAATGTAAATTTGAAGCTCTTATGAGAAGAAGCTATAGTCATCACTTCTCATCTGTCACCTGTTCATCTGTCTGTTCGTCCATCCATCTGTCAACAATATTTTGAACATCTTCTCTAGGTCATAAGACTGAATGGGTTGATATTTGGTGTGGATGTTCCCTAGGTGACTCACATTCAGATTTGTTCAAATGAGGTCACTCTGTCAAATGGTTGTGAAGCCAGGGCCATAACTCTTGCCCTCCATAGTAATTCTTAAAAACCACTTCTCGTGTACCATCAGGTTGAATTGGTTCATATTTGGTATGAAGGGTCCTTTGGTGACTGTAGTTCAGATTTGTTCAAATGGGGTCATCCTGGTCAAATAGGGGCCAAGCAAAGGACAGTTTTCCTCTTAATATGCTTCCTTTACACGGACCGTCAGGTTTATTTTACTGATATTTAGTATGAAGGGTTCTTTGGTGTCTGGGATTCAAATTTATGCAGATGGGGTCACCAGGTTAAATAGGGTGGGACCAGGGACATAACTGTATGTCTCTATAGTAATACTTATAATGTCTTCTCAAGAGAGGTTGGACCATATAGTATGGAGGATCCTTTAGTGACTGAGATTCAGATCTATTAACATGAGGTCAACCCATTAAAAAATGACGGGACTATGGGGACTTAAGACTTTTGTGTCTAAAAAATCATTAAAATACAAAATTCATTAAAACGTCTACCTTGGAACTACCTGACTGATTAATCTGACATACATATAGTGTTTTTGGGTCCATGGATAATTGGGCTTTAAACATGTCTAAATGGTTTTATATAAAGCGCTTGTGAGATTGAAAATTTCCAACAATTGAGAAAGTTTGAGATGTCGGTTGTGAAATTTCAACCTAAGACTTGGGAGTCTGGGCCCCGGGCGAGAGGGGACTTCTTGAGCTGGAGGAGGGGGTGATCACTAGTGTACAGTTGGTAATTTCAAGTTAGATTTGGTAATTTCAAGGTAGATTTTGTTGATTTGGTAATTTGATATTCACTTATCTACATTCATGAAGCCTCTCTAGCCACATATCCTGTTTAGATCTACTTCTTTTAAAGTGATTATGAAAAGTTCTGACTGTTGTGGTCTCCAAAGTCCCAGTCTTTGCAGTCTGGTGAGCGACCCCACAGTCTTTGACTGTCTTGTTATAGCCACCATTCAAACTCTTTTTTAAAAATTTATATCAAAATTTTGCATTTTTTTTTCTTCAAAATTTCCCAGGGGTCAACATATACCCATGATAATTTTTTTTTTTTTTAAGTTATATCAAGGAAATTACTTATTATACCCTAGAATACACAATTATGAAGATAACTGTGAAGTTTCAGGCGTGTACATTGAAAACTTTCTGAGAATTTGATTTCCCAAGGTTGACAATGCAGTAAAATGAGTGGGGGAGTTTACTTACAATTCATTGTGATTTAAAGATTTATTCTTGGCCTACTATGTAATTATATATGTACACACATCTTACACCACACAAAGAATTAACCAAAAGCACACAATACTACATAACAATATGTAAACCAATATAACCAAATATATACTCACAAGCCGCCTCATACTCACAAGCGTGATCACTATTACTGTATACATGATACTTGTAAGTATTACAGTCCCGTATCTCCAATTAAAATTCCCCATGCTATAGAGACTATAATATAATCATATGTTATAATGTTAATATGCCGAAAAAGGTATTCTATGTAAAACATATTACCCATTCCAAAGCTATAATTTGATGTGTTCCCGATCCCCTGAGCGGTTGAAACAGAAATGGTCGAATTAAAGGGTGCACGTATACATTTTCTCCGTCACGCGGTAAGCGTCCAATCGGCTACCTAGTAGCAGCATGCCGATGGATGAATGGATAAACAACATATTTAGGTCATCCCTAACAAACATGATTGGGAGTGAATTGCCGTTCGTGCATTTCATAATAATGTGACGTTAAGGCAAACCCAATGTTTTGATGTGTTTGTCTCCCCCACCCTATATATATGTAAATGATACCAATATGTTTTTGGCCCCCCGACAGTAATATCCCACACTCATTAGCCATTTTAACAGTGTTGTAACACCGCCAAAATGTACAATTTATCGCTATTCTGTGAAATCATGGAATAAAGCACTGATATGCAATATTCTTGAGATTTATTAACAAATTTTCACTAAATATGTATTGTAAATTTTAGCTTTGAGGTTAGATTGCTTTATTTTGACTTATAGATGACTGGTATGTATTGGGGTTGCCTGGTACACTATTCCCAACCAAAAAGGCCAAGCAGATTAACAGTATGGTTACCATGGAAACAGCGGCACCAAACCGTGATAAACAAAATCAGAATCTCAGTCATCAATTGACGAAAATACACCAAATCTCAAGCAAGCTTTTCCCACTGTAGTAGGAGTATTCCTTGTGGTGAAATCATCAGTTAATAATAATAATGAGTGCTATGTTGTAATTTCATTTTCTGAGTGCCTCTTTTTGTAGGGAATAATAGTATGGTTACTATGGGAACGGCGGTCACCTTGTAATTTTTCACCAAACCATGATATCACAGGGAAATGTGAATCTCAGTTATCAATTGTCGAAACTGGACCAAATATTTTGCAAGATTTTCTTACAGGAGTATATTATATCTGTATGTGTTGAAAAAATTAGTATGAAATAATGAGCTCTTGTCATTCTATTCTGCTTGCCCTTTTATGTTGAGAATATTAGTATGGTTACTATGGAAATTGCAGACGATAATCTTGGGAGTTTTGCACCAAATCAAAATCACGGGAAAATCTTTATCACAGTTATCAATTGACCAAAATGCATCAAATCTTTTGCAAACATTTCCTAACATGAGTATTCTAGGTGCTGATATAGTTAGTACTAATGAGTTCTATGTTGTCTTTTTATTCATATATCTAATATGTATATGCATTACTGCATGCATGTTTGAACTTTCTTTTAGAACCAATGTATTGTACATGTATAAACCGTACTATAATACTAGTACTAGTATATACAGTAATGCCCAACATAATTGACCACTTAACCACAGCAGAATTATTGATAATTTTTCAGGATTTAGTTGGAAATATGGCTTGTTGCCATTCATCAGAAAGTTTTCATGGGAGCTTTCCGATTAATGGCAACAAGCCATATTTCCGACTAAATCCTGAAAAATTACCCATTATTCTGATGTGGTTAAGTGGTCAATTACTTTGGGCATTACGGTATAAATTTACAACATAGATCTAAGTGATGGCTATATTTACAATGTGAAGATACAGAATAAGCATTGTTACATGTACATGTACATTTAATTTCAACATGTTTGAGGTTTTAATTTTTTTCCCATGATCCATGGATGTATGGTGCAGAACTGAAGATTGAATGACATTCTACTTTCATGATGAACGACATATACAGTAATGCCTAAAGTAATTGACCACCTAACCACAGCAGAATTATGGGTAATTTTTCAGGATTTAGTCGGAAATATGGCTTGTTGCCATTCATCGGAAAGCTCAGCGAGAGCTTTCCGATGAATGGCAACAAGCCATATTTCCGACTAAATCCTGAAAAATTACCCATAATTCTGATGTGGTTAAGTGGTCAATTACTTTGGGCATTACGGTGTGTATTGCCATTACTAAATATAAATTGATGTACATGAATACAATTAATATATTTTATTTTATTTTTTCAAAGGACATGGTTATTTACCAAAATATCAAAAGCCTTGCCAGGTCAGACATTGAACCCTCCACCTTGTAACACACCCCTTCTGCCTCATCTCGCTTGTCTGAAAGGACAGCTTTCTTTGATTTTCTGGCTCGCCGAAGTCTCTTTATGGACAATTTAACAGATTGTGCAGCCCGCTTTAAACGTTTCACTTTAGCTTTATTAGCATATGACAGCTGATGCACACCTGGAGATATACCCAGCTCTTCAAGAATACCACCAATTACTAACGGTCCCTCATTAAACTCCAGAGTGGCCAAAGCAGTTGCTGTCTGTACCGTTCCCAATGACGCAAATTCAGTTTTTGGGCACCGCCTCCAAATCTGGCCATTAAAGCATTCATTATTATTCTGGGTCTTCATTTGTGAACAACGTTCCATCAATGATGGGTTTGTTAGTCTCTCATAAATTGGCAGTAGCTTATATGCATATTATGGTCCAATGTTTTGGTATGACTTATTGGCGTAGTGCCATCACTTAAACTACGGTTGTAGTGACACCATGAATCTGGTCCCTTTGGGCAGTATGAGTGGCGAGGATCCTCATCGGTAGAGCACATATGAAACAGACTGGCATACACAGCATTTTTCATTTGAACAACATCTGGAGCATTTTTTTTCAATGCAGATGCATAAGTTCCAGAAAGTTTATCAACGACACCTTTTGTAAGTTTCCCTTTACCATCCAGCGAAAATCCCTGTGCCTTAATGTATCTCCTTCAAAGGTATCTTGCCCACTGAACTATATGGTATATATCCCAAGGTAGGAGGGGTTAACTCTGCGAGTTGAAAAAACGGTACGAAAATTCTATGGTACATATCTTCTGTTGTGTTCACGACCGTGTAATCACGTGATCTCCGACACGTAGCGCAATCGCCATATTTTTCATCCCTCCTAGGCGGAAGGACGTCTCTCCCACGAAGCTAAGTTACAGTTTTTTGTATATCAAAAACAGTTTTGTTTTTGTATTATACAAACAACATTATTTCTATGCTTATAGTTGAATTTTTTTTCGTTTGACAGCTTTCTTTAGACGTTGACAATCATCGTCTGGTGTACAACTGTCGGAAAAAGCAGTGTTTAAACGCTTGTGAAATAGGCTGATAGGATTGTAAAATCCAGAATGTAAATTTGAACCTTTTTCACCCTGGATGATTAACAATGCCAATGGGGCCGGTACTGCATTGGTTGCCACAGACATGGTAACATAACACAACAGGTGTATTTGTGATTGTTCGCAATCACATTAATTACTTTCACAGGACTGCTAATCGAGGTAAGACCAGGTTCATGAATCGCCTTCCCCGTAGCTCCCCTTGAAGTCGCTTTCCCTCGTGTCGAGGGTCCCAAGAGTAGAGAACGAAAGTCGATATATAGGGTTCCTCTACTTGGCGTATTTAGCACTCGGAGCGATAGTCACACCACACAGGACGCGGGTTGGGGCTACCCATCAAACCCGTAGCTTCCACGAGTTGCTTCCCCTAGGACACTAACACTTGCCGATATATCGTGTTCCTCTAATTGGCGTAATTAGCACTCGGGGCGATAGTCACACCAAACAGGGCGCGGGTTGGGGCTACCCATCTAACCCATTAGTCACAGTTGGTGCGCTCCCTGGACTATCGAACGGGACGTCAATCTGCTTCCTCGGGTCGACCGTTGGCGGTTGGCGTGCCCAGGACGGCTGTGATTCAGCTCTACTAACACTCGACACACGCCATCCATCGCTACAAGTTGTCATCTCGGGGTCAGCGCGGCTGAGGGATACACCCTGACATGCTCTCCTGTGCCTTATGATAATAGTGTGTGGGAATTTGGGCTAAAATTACTAGTAGAATGGCCATTTTACTTTGTCTCAATTAAAATTAGGAGACATTTTCTCTAAAAAATTGTTACGTTTACGCTATTATTTGGCACCTGAAAGTTTATCCTTTATGCCTTCTGCCCCAGCTGGGCTTGGAATGGGATCACAGTTCACAGGCTTGTTTCCTCCTTATTATAAGCCACCACCTCCGGGGGCTTGGCAGACAGGTTACTGGCCGCATTCTGGCCAACAGCTGCCAGTAACTTTGGGTTTGATTTTCAATGAAAACCAAAGATCTTATTCCCTGACGCCATTATAGCAGGAAGCTTGCTTGGGAACTGGTACCTACTACCCCCCATCGCCAGTTCGGTCGGTTGGATATCGGGATCAGTACGAGCTGCTGCTCCATCCCCGAGATGTACAGGCTCTGGACATTCCTCAGGGGTCCCCAATGACCAGACCTCACATGCAATTAGAAATGAAGCTTGTCGTGGTGTCTTGTGCTGTTAACACCCCATTGACGGATGGAGATCAGGATCAGATCGAGCAGTAGCTCCAGCACGAGGTGAAAGGGCTTTCGACATTCCTTTCGGGTCACCTTTACATGCGCTTACGAGGGAGCTCAGTTAGTTGTTCAGTGTTCTCTGATGCAGCCAAGTGCAGGAAGAAAATTAATGCCGAATTTTGATTAGCAAATAACCTCAGATTGACATGATTTGATAGCATTGTTCTACAATCATATACAATTTAACAGAACAGAGTGATTTCCCTTGTTTCGAGGGTTCCAAGGAAGAGATAGAACCATTTACGACCAGGACACTGACACTTGTCTATATATAGTGTTCCCTTCATTGGCGTAATTAGCACTCAGGACGATAGTCCCACCAAACAGGACGCGGGTTGGGGCTACCCATCGAACCCATTGGCCGCATTTGGTGGGCTTCCTGGACTATCGAAAGGGACTCCAATTCGTATACTCGGGACGACGGTTGGCGTACCCAGGGACAGTAAAATGAGGAAATAGGATCCAAGTTGCATGGCTTTTGTTCGCATTTGGGTAGCAACTTGCCCTGTGAGGTCGGTCAATTTGTACCCTGCACAAATGTCGTCAGAGCTGGGTGGTTATGCCATCGGACTGCACACTTGGCGACATGGGATCGACCATCTTGAGAGGTATTCAAACATTTTACTGTTCTCGGGTTGGGATGTGTTCAACTTCTTGCTTTATAAGTTGTTGCTTCTTTCCATGTTCCATCCAGCTCTTCCGTGGTCACAGGCTTTGCTGGAGAATGTCTATAGTCTTTAGGATTATTCTTTGGAGGGGGGGGGGGGGGTCATTCACTAGATTAGTATATGACTCTCGCCCTTTCATTTTCCTGACTTTTAAGACATGTTCTGGACTGGTTCGGGTGCGCGAAAGGGTAAATATTTACATCTCGATTTGGGACGCAAGAATCAGAGATAAACAAGCATACATGCTTTATCTCCGACCTCGCTGTGTTTTCGTAATAGATACGAATGACATTGGGTGCGTTGGAACTGTGGATTAACTGAGTCGGATTAATTCTTCGTTTCTGTTTGCTCATCCTACCGGAGTGTTTCATCTCACTTTAATAAGGAAACCACCTACAGGTATGGTTGCCAAATAACCAGCTATAGGGTTTATCCTCTCAATATGGTTGTATATTTTAGGTGGGTGCATTTGTATATCTTTTGTCTTCGGGTTGCTTTCAGTTCTAACTCAACATGGATTTCACTTTTGTTGTCCAGTCATACATAGACGAGTCCATTATCCATAGTTCGACATATGCTCAATTTCAGAACGCTGTTGACATGAGGTCTAGTTCAGCCACCCCGCTCGGGCTTAATGGGCAACACAGCATATTAGCGTGGAAAAGAACGAAATGGCTTCTGTGATATCGGCCTTTGGTTCTAATATGTCAATAGTCAAGTTTTTTTCCAAAACTCGACTTATAGTTTGATGAGGGACGGGCGGGCGGGCGGCGGACGGGCGGGCGGCGTGTTTTGCTTTTAACTCAACCGTTTATTGACGGATTAAAAAAATTTTGTTTGGTGTGAGTACATATCCATGAACGTAAGCTGCAGACAAAAAAATCGGGTTCGTCCGCACATTTATTACAGTTATGGCCCTTTGCCATTTTTCACTGATTTTAGGCTCGTTAGCGCAACAACTTCAACAAACGTTATCTGATTAGATTGAAATTTGGGATATAGGTGTCTCCCAAGAATATCTTGGACGAGTTCGAAAACCGGCCTGGTCCGATAAAATTTTATAGAGTTATGGCCCTTAATTAGTCATTTTTCACGAATTTTCAGCTCGTTAGCGCGATAACTTCAACAAACGTTATCCGATTTGATTGAAATTTGGTATATAGGTGTCTCGCAAGAATATCTCGGATGATTTCGGAAACCGGCCTGGTCCGATAAAATTTGATAGAGTTATGGCCCTTAATTAGTCATTTTTCACAAATTTTCAGCTCGTTAGCGCGATAACTTCAACAAACGTTATCCGATTTGATTGAAATTTGGTATATAGGTGTCTCCCAAGAATACCTC
Source organism: Siphonodentalium dalli (assembly GCA_032622095.1). Lineage (NCBI taxonomy): Eukaryota > Metazoa > Mollusca > Scaphopoda > Gadilida > Siphonodentaliidae > Siphonodentalium > Siphonodentalium dalli. Next base: position 2,825,287 of record CP136064.1, read on the forward strand.
GGACGAGTTAGAAAACCGGCCCAATAAAATTTGATAGAGTTATGGTCCTTAAGTAGTCATTTTGTACGAATTTTGAGCTCGTTAGCGCGATAACTTCAACAAACGTCATCCGATTCAACTAAAATTTGGTATATAAGTGTCTTCCAATAATATCCTGGACGAGTTCGAAAACCAGCCTGGCCCATTAAAATTTGATAGAGTTATGGCCCTTAATTAGTCATTTTTCGTGAATTTTTAGCTCGTTAGCGCGATAACTTCAACAAACGTCCTCCGATTCGATTATGCACTAACTTCTGCAAAATTAGGGGACACATGTACAGAAATTGAATTTTGTGACACTAGCCCACTTAGCGGGATATCGTCATTAAATTCACCCTCTGGGGACCTCATTCTGCAAATGATAGACATACTATTTGCAGGCTTTCAACCGTATAGCCTTCATCGAATTTGCACTCTTAAGTTTCTTCTCTATTTCCTCAGTACATTTATTCCTGGATAATGTTCAGTTCTGCAAGGCCAGATTCAACAATGCCATGCACCTTTCAGCTGGATTGACCCAACTTTGGCCAGGTGCACAACGGCATAAAATTAACATGTCTAGGTCCAGAGCCTTGAATAGAATTATATTTGTAATTTTAACGCTTTCCAACCTGTTCCTTTGGTCAGTCCCGCCATCGGAAAATTTAAGGAGTATTTTAGGAACTTCAGGCTGCATGTGTAAAATCTTATCTTGAGTTTCTGCGTGTCTAGCAGGTGACGATTGTTCAAAGACACTGTCATTGATCATTACAAACACGTCCCCATGATAGAATGATTTCTGCATACTGTCAGGAATATCAACTCGGAAGTAAACCGATGGTATTATTATATCGCGAATTTAGGCTACTTAAATGTTTCTATTCACACAAGTATATATAACAAAGTTGTAATATGAATACCATATCCCAATTGAAACTTTACTCCACACTAATGAGGAAAAAAGTAGTCCGAAACAATGGGGGGCTTTAATGATGCAATAAATTTCTGAAATATGCTGTGATGTGATCAATATCTTACCAGTTAGCTTCTTGGTCATGTATGCACAATGCTCAGCAACCATTTCTTGTTCTTGATTTCCAGATTTAATTCAATATTTTAAGGCACCATCCTGGCTTTGATCAATGTCTATTCATCATCTTCGTTTAAACACATAATGGACAATAAAAAAAAATTCAGCTACATCACAAATTGAAGATCTCTCACTACAACCAGCAGAGAAGGTGAATACACTAACAAAAACAACATAAGCAAAAAAAAACGTAAGTCAAATACATGAATCAATCAATATTATAATAAACAAGCAGTCGCAGACGGCGGTATCCCCCGCAGAAATGTGCAGTTGGAGAAGTGCATTGTCAATAATGTTTGCGTTCTCTGCCGAAATGTGCAGTTGGGGAAGTACATTCTCAACAAGAGGTGGGATTTTGTCAAAACACCTGGCTTGCGAACTCATTTTAGGACTGACATTTGTGGAAATTAGCCATATGACGTCCTCCATTTTCACTAAAAACAATAAACAAAGTCCAATAGCTCTGCTGAAAATATCTGACCGGACCTGGTTTGCCAACTTGTTCTAGATACCAGTCAAATGAACTCATATACCAAATATCTTTGAAATCCGTTGACATTTGTAGAAATGAGTCCTGTGACGTCGTCTATTTGCTATTCGGTAATTTTTTTGCACACAAAAAAACAAAGTCCAGTAACTCTGTTGAAAATATCCGAGCGGACCTGGTTTGCGAACTCGTTCTAGATACTAGTCATGTGAACTCATATACCAAAAATCTTTGAAATCTGTTGACATTTGTGGAAATGAGCACCCTGTGACGTCGTCTATTTGTTATTTGGTAAATTCGACAATAATAATAAACAAAGTCCAATAACTCCAGTAAAAATATCTGACCAGACCTGGCTTGCGAACTCATTCTAGGTAATGGTCAGGTGAACTCATACACCAAATATCTTTGAAAACCATTTACATTTGTTCAAGTTATGACGCTTACAAATTTGGGACAGACGGACGGACTGAACCCATTACTATATCCCCCCCCCCCCCCCCCCCCCCGCAAATTTTAAATTTGATGGGGGATAATTATATGCCAATATAACATTGCTACTGTGCTACTATATCTACTACATATATGCCAATATCTCATGAATGGAATATTCAATGATAATAAACAACTAGAAATTTTAAACTTCCCATTTGATACTTCCATATAATTATCATATATATTCCAATCCAAACCCCTTCTCAATCATTACCTTTCACATAACCCAAACCTTAATCATAACCATACCTATCGGCATCCCATACTGTATCTTAAGGCAAAATGTTTTCATAAGCATAACCGTGCTCTAGTCGTAACCATAACCACATCTACTATTCTAACTATGTATATAACAATAACCAACCCTTGCCCATCCTTTAGCCCCGACTATACTATTCACATCCCTGACATAATCCATAACACTAACCATAAAACTAACCCGAACACAAACCCTAAATATTTCTCTAACGGTTACCTGGATCAAGTTACCCATGTGTCGATTTGTACTGAGATAAACCACACATATTCCACGAGACACCTCTGGGAAGCTACCAATTTCTCCATCCATTTATTCGAAGCTAAAGATAAACGATCTTTATTGCTAATGATTAGGGCTGCTTAAGTCATCTGAGATCCACGGCACCTGTCCCATGGCAATATCATGGTCAAGTTACCCATCTGAAGCAATTTTCCCACAATCTTCCAAGCTGATAATAAACGCTATTTTGATGTGTATCTTTTTGATATCATTTATTTGTCCCACCTCAAGTCATATGATGGCAAAGCACCTAACGGATAGCATTTCCCTGGACAATCATAATAGGTATGTAATTAATTATGTTATTAAATTATTCATGAATGCCAATTTAAATCATTTGACGTCAGCTGTACCTATCCGATGACACTCCATTTGAGAATTTAATTGGCAACGGGAATAAAGAACACGTGCGAGTTCTTTATACACGCATGTGTTTCTGTCTTGTACCTATATTTCAAATAAAAGACATGAGATGTTAAAAATTACATCTGCAATTGGATGGTATTTTCTCGTGAAAGATACAGAGAGTTATAGTCTGTCCAACACTGAAGTGCGAAATTTTAAATCAATGCCGATCTGTAATTTGCCCGTGTCGGTTTATCAATTTGTCGGGTCAGTTATTTCAATGGCCAGTGGAAACACACCTGCTGGTGACAATCATTATTTAAAGCTAAGTGAGTAAAGGCCGATCCACACCTGGCGCGAGCGCGCGATTATAACGGCCGTGACTGACAACATGTATGCACTTTGTGTATGTATACACCTAGTTTATGAACTGAAGCTATCACAAACATGCCTGATATATAAAACCTGATGCACGATATAGTTCTCTACTTATAATATTAATAGTTGTACTCGATCATGATGGAGACAGAGTATAATAAAAGCCAAGCACCCTTCTGGTGGTAATATTATTACTTGATTATGACGGTGATAGTATATATAATAAACGTCCGTGCAACATTCTATACTCGTTCGCTAAAAAAAACTTAGAAAATCGCACTAAATTTGCACATAGGTACTACTACCCTGCACATCCTCTCTTCGGTTTAGTTTTATCTGGATTGGCGAATTTGACCCCCCCCCCCCTCTCTAAGTTTCTGCTGAATTTGCATAAAGTCTGAACCCGCCCGAAGCGAGCTCTTCGTTGGGCAGGTTGCTTTGTGGTCAATCTTGGTGGGCAATCCGGCAGTATACCGACGTACATGTCCCTGCATTAAAGATGGATTATCTCTTTAAATAACAAATTTGAAATAGTTGAATGGGTCTAGAATAATATCTATGAATTGAATAACCCTGCCCGGAAAGGCTTCTATCAATTACTATCTATTTTATTTCGAATATTTTATTATGAAATGAGATGATTAATTGGGACACTTTATTTGTCTATTTTTAGAACAGACAATTCAAGCGATATCATATAAAGATAGGTAGCATTAGGTTGTTTTTATAGCTACATAGGAACATCAAATACCCCAGATTGATTGATTGTATTTTTTTATTCCATAGTTATAAGCGATAAAGAGTATAATTAACGTGTATTTGTGATAAAATTACACAATAACATTTCTGGTATATGTTAACAGTAACCACTATTGTTCATTAACTAAACAACCACACCTTTTTTTAGCAGAAAATATTCGCAATCAAATCAATATTAATCGAAAGAAGCATTTCTGGACAGGAGTCTTCGATTCATTTCTAATATTTTATACCCCGGTAACTATATAATACATGTTTACAAAGAGATAATCCACCTATAACATCCGTCCTTCATTCGCCCGTTTTGATTTGGCAGGAAAAATATCGGATTGGTTTGTCCCAGCCATACATTGGTAACAGCTGGGACAAAACACTTTCATGTGGAACATTTCGGTCCGAATCACTCTTCTCATCTGGAAAATGCAATAAATATTTGGCTCCTCTATTCGCCATGTTCCTCAATTAGAGAGAGAGAGAGAGAGGGGGGGTGATTAATTTGTTCAATATTTTTCAACGGTAACTCGGTCAATTTTAAACCAATTACAAAATGTTCACGGCATCGATATCGGGGTGTCAGGTAGAACATGCATTCCATTAAAGTTTGGTCGCGATTGGAGAGAATTTGAACATTGAACACCCCTCCCCGTCAATATTTTGATAACAGCCACTTTTTTTATAAATGAAGATAATTTGTCCCGTTCCGCTACCTCAAAGCATTCCGGTGATGCTCTACAATAAATTGTTGACACATGTGGGAGGTCGGTTTAAGGGCCATAACTACATAAAGCAAGCAATGACAAATTCACGATGGCTTAACATAATGAATCCAATGCATAACTGTGTATAGTATACCGACTTATTCAACACTGAGAATATGGGAAAAATGCCAGCCCTTGAAGTGATTGGTGGCTTGGAGAGTACATTGGTCCACTGTATATCCCTTTATTTATCCAATAGATCACAGGGCCCTGTAACGCGCTCAGTTGCCCATCCCCCTTTGCCCTGCCCATATACACCGCTTCTGTATACGCGCCTGCTTCACGTTAATGGTAGTACAATAAGGTCCTTATTAACGCGTAGGCGAGTATATAGAAGCGGCGTATATGGGCAGAGCAAAGGGGCGGGAACGAAGCTGAGCGCGTTACAGGCCCCTGTGCAATAGATATATACAAAACACTACATATATTCCTTACATCGCAACATGGCGACCACGTTGCTCAGCTTGTAAATGTTATGGCGAACTGGGTCACATATGTCGTCCAACAAATTACGCGTCTTGTTCTGACTGTAGTTTAGAGAGCGTCCTGCTTTATCCTTCTGCATAACGGGACAGTCCATTAATTCCTCACATCTCTATGAAATCATTAATTACATTCACCAGAATGTGATAAAAGTGAATATTTGGATAAATGAAGTTCTACTATACCCAAACTCTCGCATTGTAGAAATATCACGGACATGTCACTTACGAATCAGTTAACTAAATTCTAAAGTTATCAATCAGAAACCATCTCAGACGGACGCACGGACAGACATGTTGATTACTATAGTCCTCCCAAATCTATCGGGGACAATTAGATATATATATTGATGGACGGACGGACGAACAAGCTGATTCATGTAGGCATATACAATTCCCACCCCACCCACAACTGATTGCAGGGGTATACTAAGGTAATAATTATAATATACATGGTACCTGAACACTCCACATTAATGCACGTATAATCAGGTATAATCGGAAGATTAATGAGAATGCTTTAATGTCGTTCTCTTTAGCACTGCACATTTGCAGAATTCCAACATGGAAACACGACTCCAATTTGACGATTTCCCTATGTTGGATGTTACTAACTCCGAAAATATCCGTCCCATTCTCACAAGACTTGTCCCACATGGGCAGATAAGTGGTTCAAACAAGCACATAACATGTACCCGCGATCAATGAACGTTGAATCCGAAGAATAAAATGAATTTCACGGTATATTCAACAGTCACGATAAACAACAACAGACAAAGCAATCCACATGGGGTATGAACGTAACCGAACAGAAAAGAGCGTTCTCTGTAAGTACATTCCCTATATGGTAGGAATAATGAGCGTTTGTTTCACGTTTGCTTGTTGACAAGACTTATATGACGGCGCACGAACCAATCAGTGGTGTTTTATTTTGTGAAAGTATAAGGGGAGTCATTTCTAATTTGGAAGATATTTACTAACGGAAAGAATTGAATGTCCATTTGCAATATCCTACGGTGTATAACAATATACAAATTGTTATTACGAAAATGATGATGTTTGCATTTTTCTATGTGTTTATCGTTGTTATCGCAAATGAAATAATTGGATATACGTCGTCTTTACGTTAGTATAAGATTACATAGTATAACTAAGCCTTGTTTTATCCCATTAATGTAATTTTTGTATTTTGTTTGGTTGTATATGAGATGCAGTGCGTTGAAGATACGAAAGAAAATACAAAAGTGAAATACACGCACGCAGATAGTTCATGACACTATACACGATAAAATGATAATTTAGCACACACCATGGGCTACAAAATTTACGAATCGGTGGGTTTATATTCAAATCCAAGTTATTTGGTTTATAACAGCTCCGATATGTACTCATACCAATATACCACTCTGGAAATGATTGTTGGAATTCGATGGGAGTTCTGTCGGTTCCCACGTAGAGCAATGAGTCTGGCCCGCGAGACGGGTGTGTTCGAATCGGAGCTACGTTTCATCCGCTGGAGGATGGGGTAGCCGGAGGAAGGAGAGAGGGGAGTGACAAATTTTTGGCGTATATATAGAAAATATATATTATATATATAAGCGGAAATTTTGTGAAGAGCTCTTTTCACTTGACTGAGAAAAAATTTATTTTCTAAGTCCAAAAGTTTAGGTTGAAATAATGAAGCCTTTTTCAAAAAACAAAAAACGACTTTTCTGGTACAGGTTGGTTTGGAACCTTTTGGACTCTGGTTTCCCCAAAAGTCGACTCCGTTTCGTGTGTAGCAAAAAGAGAAATTTATGAATCGGTATTTGAATAAGACGGGATGAAGGTACAGCCGCGTCTTTGACACGGCTAGTTTGTTGAATGACACGTGAGCATGTACAACATTCGTTCATAGTTCGTATATTATACTTTGAATAGACAATTTCTTTGTTAACAGTTTGTTAACGGGGTTAGGTTTGAGCGGACCTTTGTCAAAATTTCGTGGTTTGGTCTTCCGTCTATGTTTAAGGCGCTCACATAGACCAAATCCAGCTGTTGCGCTTCGTCTAGGAGAAGATCTGGGCACAAGCACTTTCTACACATGGACTTTATTAGTACATTTTTCGATTTGTTATAACTTGGTCATTTCTCAACCGATTTACAAAATTCTTTCACGAGTAGCATCAGTATATCGTATAGATACACGACAGAAAAAATGGTTGGAATCGGAGACAAGAAAAAAATTGACAAATTTTGAACCCCTCCCCAGGTTAACAAATTGTTTTCGGACCTTGGTAAAAATTTCCCCGATTCGTACCCTTTCGTTAGTTAACACGATTACGAGAACCGAATTCAGATGCTAGACTTCTTATAGGAGAAGATCTGGGCACAAACTTTTTCCATTTTTTTTGTTTAAGGGCCATAACTCTGGAAATAAAGTTGGGACACAAACCTAAATGTTTCGATTCCATGTACCTTGGCAAGGTGCATATACCTACCAAATTTCAATGTCCTACCTTTTAAACTTTCTGAGATATAAGAGTTACAAAATATATTAAGAACTATAAATAATGAAAAATAAAAATAAAAATATGAATAACAATATACTTCCATATTAAAATATGGAAGTATAATAAGGGAATCGCGCGGAATTGATTGGAATGTCGATAGTATGGTTTATTGACATTTCTGTGTTCAGTTGGAACATTCTGGTGTGACCCCCACCCATGCATCGAAATTTGGTGACGCGGATAGAAAAGTCGCCATATATCTGCCAATTTTCGATATATCGAGCTAATTTTTGCGGCATTGTGTTCGTACTTGATGCCCCTTTAAAAGTTAGCAGGGTTCTGGTAAGGTATTGTGGCGACATTCTACTATGTAGGCCAATATGTATGTTGTTCAGTATATACTTTTCGAATATCTCTGGCCTCCATCGACATAATGCGGCAAGTGGGTAATCGTTTAGAAGTACTAGAAATTCCCCATCGAATGACACCAAACACGTGACGATCGGTTAAAGGAATTTAAATTCATAGTGCATTTTCTGTAAACTTGAACAAAATGAAGGGGCCACAATTTCTACATTTTTCAACCGATTCATAAAATTCACTCATAATGACACTCAGTACATTTTATAGATACTTCACAACCATTTTGGTTCAAATCGGAGACAAAAAAAAATTTGACAAATTTTGCCCCTCCCCTAGCCCGGAAAAAATTGAGCGGACCTTTGTCAAAATTTCGTGGTTTGGTCTTCTGTCTATGTTTAAGGCGCTCACATAGACCAAATCCAGCTGTTGCGCTTCGTCTAGGAGAAGATCTGGGCACAAGCACTTTCTACACATGGACTTTATTAGTACATTTTTCGATTTGTTATAACTTGGTCATTTTCAACCGATTTACAAAATTCTTTCACGAGTAGCATCAGTATATCGTATAGATACACGACAGAAAAAATGGTTGGAATCGGAGACAAGAAAAAAATTGACAAATTTTGAACCCCTCCCCAGGTTAACAAATTGTTTTCGGACCTTGGTGAAAATTTCCCCGATTCGTACCCTTTCGTTAGTTAACACGATTACGAGAACCGAATTCTGCTGCTAGACTTCTTATAGGAGAAGATCTGGGCACAAACTTTTTCCATTTTTTTAGTTTAAGGACCATAACTCTGGAAATAAAGTTGGGACACAAACCTAAATGTTTCGATTCCATGTACCTTGGCAAGGTGCATATACCTACCAAATTTCAATGTCCTACCTTTTAAACTTTCTGAGATATAAGAGTTACAAAATATATTAAGAACTATAAATAATGAAAAAGAAAAAGAAAATATGAATAACAATATACTTCCATATTAAAATATGGAAGTATAATTATAGAATATTGGAATAATATAAAATAATGCATGGCTTGGAGTTGACTATGCCAAGGAAATAGTAATTTGTGAGCGTTAATTCAGATTATGCATCTTTAAATGCGAAAGGAATGTATGTTCACTGGTGTATCCAAAAGGGTACGATATGTCTGTTCACAATTTTTCTATCAGATCCCCAGACCAATTTTAACCAAATTTGATTTGTTGAATTGTGTACCCCGGCGGAAACCATGGGGGTTGTTTTTAGCTCACCTGAGATGAAATCTCTGGTGGAGCTATAGTGATCACTCCTTGTCTGTCATCCATCCGTCCATCCATCTATCCGTCCATCCGTCAAAAATTCTTTAAACATTGTCAGAACCATAAGACCAAATGGGTTCATATTTGTTGTGGATGATCCTTTGGTAAATCACATTCAGATTTTTTCAAATGAGGTCATCATGTCAATTAGTTGAGAAAGCAGGGCCACGTACAACTCTTATTATGCCCCCGATCTCCGATGGAGATTTGGGGGTATATAGTGGAGCCCTCCGTCCGTCTGTCCTTCCGTCCGTCCTTCCGTCCGTACGAACGTTTCAACTCATAACTTTGGTTTCGCTAACTCAATTCAGTTGATCTTTGGTATGCTAATAGACCAGCCGGGGGGGGGGGGGGGGACAAGATTTCCCCATAACTGCGGTTTCGTCCGCCCATTTTTTCCAGAGTTACGCCCCTTTTTGGACTTAGAAAATTCAGGTTTTCTGCTACTTTTTTTGGTTTCCAGATGATAACTTGATTTTGGATTGTTTACTCATTAATAACATAACTTTACAAAGTGCCATTTAATAAGCATTTGCACAAAAATAAGAAAAATCCTCTCTGATTGTACAGTCGGGGGCGTTACCTCCGCCCAGCGGTGCACTTGTTACTTGATAGTAATTCTTAGAACGACTTCTTTTCCAGAACTATAAGGCCGAATTGGTTCATATTGGGTGTGGATGTTCCCTACGTGACTCACATTCAGATTTGTTCAAATGGGGTCACCAGGTTGATTAGTTGAGAAACCAGGGCCATAACTCTATTTCTCCATAGTAATTCTTAGAATGACTTCTTCACAGTGTTGGGGGGGGGGGTGATATTTACAGATTTGTTCAATGAAATGTAATTTTTAAGCTCACCTGAGACAAAGCTATAGTCACCACTCCTCATCTGTCACCTGTTCATCTGTCTGTCCATCCATCCATCTGTCAACAATTCTTTGAACATGGGTAATATTTACATTGTATACCGACAATCACTTATCGTGTGAGCAAGTGAGCAAATTGATACTATATGGCCACTCAGTCCAGTTATATCTATATCTTCACTCTTGATACCACCGATGCAATGATTTTATTTGAGATTTGATTCAATTCAGCATCACTTGGCTGATTCGATTCGAGATTCAATTAGAAATGAAAATGCCAGATTTGCAGGGCGCTAGAAATAGGTGCCGCTGCCTTAGTACAGAGAGCATGTACTAGTATATGAATACTTCAATAATCTTTTCATTCTAATCAAGGCAAGAAAATAGCAGATACAGATGCAGATGAAAAGAAACGAAGGAAGAGTTCCTGAAATTGGCATTAGTTGACAGTAAGTCTTGTTATATAATATAGTCCGAGAGCCCATAAGGTTTTATTGTCGTCACTCTGACCAAAAGACCCACTCTGCTCATTTTGTGGCAAATTATATGTAGTTCACGGAAACCAATTTCTTGCGAGTGGGAAACGCGGCGTTTGGGAGATATTTAACATAGAATGATGCCTGGTGAGAGCAAAAAATGTTACTTAAGTGTTGGGGGAGGGTTAGTAATTTCGAATGTATGCATCATATGTGATGTCAGCTAACACGTTATATATACCATTTTGTCGGCAATAAGTCATTCTATCTAGTGAATAAACACAGAATTAGAATTTCAGCCACTGACCTAGAGTACGAGAGGTCAAAGGTCAAATATATTTTGAAACGCCATTTTCTTTTAAATGTCAAATTGGAAAGTTAGCTTAAGAAATTTTATAATCATCTGTTGGAATCCGTTCGAGTATAATTTCGAACTTTACTGTATACCAGATTCGGATATGTGGAAAGAAAATTAACACAGCAGTAATTGCAACCATTTAAGATGTCAGCCAAAATGTGTGCCGAAATAGCGAAAAACAGTAAAAATTCATAAGGTCACTTTTATCGCCGTTATAGTAAAGATGATGTCACATGCGGTCATGTTGTCCGTTCGATACGTTATGGTAATATACAACCCTTACAAATTAGCCAAAAATCCGACACAAATATCCAATATGGCGGCCAAGATGGCCGCCGAAATGTGAAATTTGCTATTTTTTGGACATTTCACCACCTTTCGTTTGTCTCTGTTGGAAAATATTGGCTCCTTGACGCGATGCTATACATTTATCGTATAGAAGAATCATTGGCGAACACATGGGGATAATAATATACATTCCTTGCTGTAAAAGTTTTGTCCGATATCACGTTTTCTCAAATGCCGGTATAATCCGGTAAAAGCCAAAACGACGCTAATAACGCAATGACTGTTTCGAATCAATGAATGTTATTGCTATCACAACAAAACCCACGCGTATGAGATACTCGAGCTAGGATTCCTCTTATACCTGAGTTGAGAAATATTCACCCAAATCCAAGATGGCGGCTTAAATGGCCACCAGAAATAGAAATATTGCCGAATATCGCTGATTTTAACATCAGTGACAGTTATTGTCACGACAACTCCACACCTGCTTACTATTGTGAGTTGGGTACACTGAGTCGAAGAAATGTGCTTATATTTCATCCAAATAAAAGTTGCCCAAATTCAAAATGGCGCCCACAATGATGGACATATTTAGAAAATCACAGAAAATCTCTCATATTCACATCATTGGGCATTATTGACGAGACAACTCTACCCATGCTTACAGCCGAGTTGGAAATACTGTGATAAAGTAATTATCTTGGATTTGATGAAGGACTTTTTTTCCAAATCGAAGATGGCGGCCAAAATGGCGTCCGAGATTTGAAAACAAGCTTACATTCCTTTACTTTCATACTATGTGCGTCATTGTTATGAGAATTCTACACACACTTAAATATTCATATGGAAAATTGATATGAAGTATCTATTTGAGTTTGGTCAACTCTCACAATCAAGATTGCTGCCAAACTGGTGGCCAGAAATTGAAAAGAAGTCGAAATTATCACACACTAATTTCAACTTTTCGTCATAATATCAATATGTATGGATTGAACGAAACGGTACATACGCCAACTATTAGTTCCAACATAGGTCGTCGCCTTCTGGAAGGATGAAAACCCACAATAATCGTGATGTGGCATTTCGAAATCCATTCCCACTAAGCGCCCATACTGGCCGTAATCGTATATGGGTGCACCGAATAGTCATAGTATGACTTCAAAGAATCAAAACAACAGTACCTGAGCTTATTCTGATTTGCCATGTTCAGCATTATATGGGCCAGCATTCTATCTCGTTGACACCAACACAGTTTTCTACAATTCTTGGCAGAAGGGTCCCACTAATCGAAATGTTTCAAACAACACATATGCCGGTGTCAAGCTCGCGCGTTTGTCTCGAAAGATGGGAATTCTTATCCTTATTCTTGACGAGCTTCATTCGTGGTAGCTTATGGTATAATTCAGACAATACATATGGGGTCTGATCGTCATATTGTGTGATAAACTAGAAAGTTATGCGGTCGATGCGTACAATAGCTTTCAGAAGGACGTCTCTATCTGCTTATTTTTCAGATTTGGTAACTTAATGTGGATAACAAAATGGTGATCTACCCATCCAGCCATTTCTCAATATATGGTTCATCAATTCACATATTCACATACTGACGTAGCCGGATATGTTCTGTATATGGCTTCGAATTTCTGAAAGCCTAACATTTGACGGGTGCCTTTCTGCTAAGGCGTAGAAGACCATAATGCATAATATACTTTCACTTCTTGACCGTGATCATAAGAACAGTCCTTGTGGCTTCCAGCAATCGTCTCACCATACAGATCCAAGCAGATAATAACAATACACAGTCATGGTGGCGTCCACCAATCGTCTCACCGTACATATCCAATCAAATAATAACAATACACACGGTGCTAGTTTGTGGGAAAGTGTCATGATAGTGGAAATGAAATTGAACCATGACTGCACTGCCCCTTCTTTGTGTATGTTTTAGATTTAGACATGATCTCATGTAGCTTTGCTTTCCTTATATGTTAAGATTGTATCTTCCAATCCGTCTGGAAGCCGTTCTTAATCAATTAGACCAGGCTTGTACCATTGGCTACTACTATATAAGCCCCGCCTATCTACTCACTTCTCTGTAGTCTTGAGGACGATGCATTTGATAGTTGATGTCAAACTCACGATGGGTGATGGTCGGTGTGGTTCAAGAAAGTACAATGCCATCACCACAAGGGTGAAATTTTTAACTCGAAAAACATCTAGGGGATTGTTGAGACCTTGCATTAAGTTTAACCTACGTTGGATACACCAATTTATTTCTTGGTAACATCGCCATTCAAAGCCATTGTCCTGCATGAGACATATTAACTACTATATTCTAAAGTTATATACTATAAAGCTATATGACCATAAAGGTCAAGTTCACCAATGTCATCATCCATTCCCATCGATCTATAAATTGTTCTCACAAATGCATCACAGTTCCTTGGAAAATACCGCCCATATACTGACACTAGTCTTGAGAGAGGATAACAACAACGCATACCTTCATTCCATAAAGACTCTTCTGGGGAGGATAGGATAGTATTATCCAGACAAAATTACATGTCTGGTCAAGTTGATTAAGAACGGCCTTGAAACGGATGTGGAAACACAAATATTACCACACCAAAAGCACCAACACATGACATATTATCATATCTGAAACATGCACCTGATGTTGGGGTGTATGCCATGGCCCATTTCATTCCCACTGTCATGGCGCTTGTCTACAAACTAGCACCGCGAGTATTGTTCTTCTCTGCTAACGACACGAATGCGGGACGTTACAAAGTTGCTTAGAGTCATGATCAAGAAGTGTGGGTATTTGGTACATTATGGTCTTCTCTGTAGCAGATATGCATGTGTCCAAGGGAATGAGATAGCTAGCTACCTTTGAAACACTGCCGAAGTTGTCCACGTATGCCAATACGTTCGCTAAGTTTGTGAGTTGAACCATCTATTGAGAAATGACTAGTTAACTGGGAAGTTCGCCAGGTGTACATGTGGTTATCCACATGGGATATGAGAAATACATACATAGAGATGACCTGTAAGCTTGTATACTTATAGACCATATGCCTTTCTAGTTCAAGATGACGACCAAATCCCATATTTCGCAGGTATTTAAAATCTTAAGCTTTATACCGGAAAATTAATTGCTTGAAACGTTATGATAAGAGGGACCCTACTCACAGGACGTGTTGAATACTTTGCCGGTGTGAGCGACCTAGATTGATCAGGCAAAGAAATGGAAACTGGTCCAAATCATTAAGAACGTGGCAAATCATAATCTGTTATCAGGTAATTGTTCTACGGTTACGGCCATTATCGCCTCGAAGTGTCGAATGGATTTCGAAATGCCACATCGCGATTTTAATTGCTGGTTTTCGTACTTCCAGAAGGATGCGAGCATTTTTATGCATTTTGATACGTTTTAAGTTGAACTAATAAGTGGTTTGTGTATAGTTTCGTCCATACATATTGATATTATGATTTCTTTTAAATCTCTGGCTCCAGTTTAGCTGCCATCTTAACATTGAGTACCAACACCAATAGCCAAACTCGAATCAATACTTCATATACATTGTCCATATCAGCATGTAATGGTGGGTAGAATTCGCGAAACAATAACGCCCATCGTAAGAAAGTAAAGGAATTTTGGCGAGTTTTCAAATATCGGTCGCCATCTTAGATTTGGAAAACTATTTCTTGCATGGGATGTAAGTTACTTACTTCATCACAGTATTTCCAACTCAGCTGTAAGCATGGGTAGAGTTGTCTTGACAATAATGCCCAATGATGTGAATATGAGAGATTTTCGGTGATTTTCTAAATCTGTCCACCATTGTGGGCGCCATTTTGGATTTGGGCGACTTTTATTTGGATGCAATATAAGCACTTCGACTCAGTGTTCCCAACTCACAATATGTGACAATAACTGTCACTGATGTTAAAATCAGCGATTTTGGGCAATGTTTCTATTTCTGGTGGCCATTTTGGTCGCCATCTTGGATTTGGGTGAATATTTCTCAACTCAGATATAAGAGGAATCCTAGCTCGAGTATCTCCTGCACATATATACGCGTGGGTTTTGTTGTGATAGCAATAACATTCATTGATGATTCGAAACAGTCATTGCGTTATTAGCGTCGTTTTGGCATTGACCGAATTATACCGGCATTTGGGAAAACGTGATATCGGACAAACATTTCCAGCAAGGAATGTATATTATTATCCCCATGTGTTCGCCAATAATTCTTCAATACGATAAATGTATAAAATCGCGTCAAGGAGCCAATATTTTCCAACAGAGACAAACGAAAGATGGTGAAATGTCCAAAAATAGCAAATTTTCACATTTCGGCGGCCATCTTGGCCGCCATATTGGATTTTTGTGTCGGATTTTTGGCTAATTTTTAAGGGTTGTATATTACCATAACGTATCGAACGGACAACATGACCGCATGTGACATCATCTTTACTATAACGGCGATCAGAGAGACCTTATGAATTTTTACTGTTTTTCGCTATTTCGGCACACATTTTGGCTGACATCTTAAATGGTTGCAATTACGGCTGTGTTAATTTTCTTTCCACATATCCGAATCTGGTATACAGTAAAGTTCAAAATTATACTAGAACGGATTCCAATAGATGGTTATAAAATTTCTTAAGCTAACTTTCAAAATTGACATTTAAAACAAAATGGCGTTTCAAAATATATCTGACCTTTGACCTCTCGTACTCGAGGTCAGTGGCTGAAATTCTAATTCTGTGTTTATTCGCTTGATAGAATGACTTATTGCCGACAAAATGGTATATATAACGTGTTGGCTGACATTACATATGTTGCATACATTCGAAATTACTAACCCTCCCCCCAACACTTAAGTAACATTTTTCGCTCGCACCAGGCATCATTCTATGTTAAATATTTCCCAAACGCCGCGTTTCCCACTCGCAAGAAATTGGTTTCCGTAAACTACATATAATTTGCCACAAAATGAGCAGAGTGGGTCTTTTGGTCAGAGTGACGACAATAGAACCTTATGGGCTCTCGGACTAATACTTCAATGTGTATATTTCTATTATATATGTTGAATTTGAAGTAGCCATTATGTTTGCTGCCTATGAACTTGGCAATATTTATGGATCCACATCCGGTGACATAGTCTATCTCCGTCAATGAAAAAGCCAACAACACTCGAGTAAACACACTGATAGCACTGATAGCGTCACTCAATTAGAACAAATCCTAAAATACCTCAGTGATATTATGTTTGCTTTAATTGAGCATTGACGCTGAAGTCGCATCGCTTGTGATGCTTGTGTGACCATCTGAATAGCCTTTTATGCTAAGACCTCAGTCAAAGTCATTGTCAATTAATTGATTGCTATATTCACGATAAGCTATGTACATTGACACATTCATTGGTAGTATTTCTGAAGATATCTAACCAACTATTCCAATGCTAAATCATATTTTGGTACACCCAGTGAAATAAATCATTTTTATCCCCCGCCAAATTGAAAATTTGCGGGGGATATAGAAATGGGTTCCGTCCGTCCGTCCGTCTGTCTGTCCATTTGTCCGTCCATCCCGAATTTGTAAGAGTCATAACAAATGTCAACGGATTTCAAAGACGACGTCACAGGGCTCATTTCCACATAAGTCAATGGATTTCAAAGATTTTTGTTATATGAGTTCACATGACCCGTATCTAGAACGAGTTCGCAAATCAGGTCCGGCCGGATATTTTCAGCAGAGTTATTGGACTTTGATATTTTTGTGTGCAAATGGACGATGTCACAGGGCTCTATTGCTAGCATTTTTTTTCACCATTAACGCAATAACATAATAAAATATTAACTGAAGCAAACCATATTTGATATATGAGTCTCTTGTAACTATATCTTGGATTAGTTCGAAAACCAGGTTTGTCCGAATTATTTCTCTGGAGTTATAGGTCTTAGTTTGTCTATTTTTAGCGACTTTTTGGGCCTTGTGTGGGACTTATTGCCATGTTATTGGCAGAAGTTTTTTTCGGCTGCCAATAAACTCGACATAGCATCTTAGATGCGCATCCCTTGTTTAACATTCATTCACTGTAGACATCAGAGTCTTGTAACTCAATCGTAGAAAGATTGCGGATTTTCATTGTCTTGTTATTTATTTTAGAAAACTTGAATAGACCTGTCAAACTGAGAAATGAAGACTCTTGGAAACATGACTCGACAAATGATAAGTTAGGGCAAAATCTGTTTTCCATTAACCATTTTTTATCTGTACCCATTCCATAGTATGGTATACGTAATGTCGACGTTCAGATTGACCACTCATCATCCATCCGTCTCTATCCGTACTTAGACATTTTACTTATGGTGCAATATTTCAAACATTTTTCTATCCAATCGGAACCAAATTTTGTACTAGTTTCTCATCACAAAATGCAGGATGAGTTTGAAAGTGAGTTTGATCCGATTGTAAAATAGAGTTATGGGCCTTTTACAACTTAGAATTCATGCAAGCTGCAATGACTCAAACAAATATTATCTGATTGGAACCAAATCTTGTATTTTGGTTTGTGATTTCTCTGCCCAATATACAGATCAAGTTCGAATATGGGTTTGATCCAATTGTTTTACTGGATTTATGGCTCTTTTTCGACTTACAATTATTCAGATGTGAGGTTTACTGATTAATACAGGCTTTACTGTATAAGAGACAAGAGACACCTGCAGACAAGGGGAATTATTGAAATAGAGTTATTTTTAGCTGCCATATGTTAGCCCTATTATAATCTGTAACTCATTGGCATTCACAAATGAATGGACTCTCCCATTTCATTCTAAAAATCGAA
The DNA here is from genome assembly GCA_032622095.1 of Siphonodentalium dalli. Classification (NCBI taxonomy): domain Eukaryota; kingdom Metazoa; phylum Mollusca; class Scaphopoda; order Gadilida; family Siphonodentaliidae; genus Siphonodentalium; species Siphonodentalium dalli. The sequence goes on from CP136064.1 coordinate 2,843,643, forward strand.
TTTGGAATAGTCTATTTGTATGGATGTTTTCAGAATATGAGCAGACAGAGTGAACCCACATTTGCAGTCTCACTGGGCCGATTTCCATAATAATTGTTTCGAGACATAGTTTATAATTTGATCATGGGGTCATGGTTGAGTGGATTTTAGGGGACAATGATAGGTGAGAAGATTAACATTGACGGCTATGGGGTTGTCAAGGATTTCATGTCGAGAACAGAAATCAATGCTTTTCTATGTATGAAACAAATCTATTGAGTGCTATAGAGCATTTGAAAAATCTTCAGTTTATCATGTTAGAGGCTTTAAGGGGTCCTAGTCGGGAGGTATTAAAAGGGATTATGGTAGAGCCAGAATGATTACCACTCTGATTATGGTTGAGCATTGGTATAATTTGGACTATTATTAATGAGTAGAAATAATATCAAGCCTAAATAACAATTACTTTTTTTTAGTAAAGAAACCCAGAAGTGAGTCAGATCTTCTGGACAACTTGGACATTTCAGAATGCCCGGCAGCACCTCCAGGAATTAGATCAACAACACAACTACATGCACCAATACATATTGAGCAACTCAACACTCATCACACACTGTAAAACCTACAATACCATTTGCGCTACTCCATACACCATTACATACATATACACCACTTAATACTAAGCAATTTAACACTCATCACTCACTGTAGCATCTACAATACTATTCGCACCACTCCATACACCACTAAATACTGAACAACTTAACACTCACGACTCATCACGCATGGCAACACCTCCAAGACCACTAAGCAGTATGCTGAATTTCCTCAATGCAGAGAATGATGAAACCTTCAGCTCAGCTTACTCACAACTGACGCTGAACAACCAACAAAGTTGGTCACATGAAACTCTACGAGGCCCAAGTTGTTATGGCGAGTGCGACAATCCAGAATGTTTGTCACTGTTGGAGAAATTGAATCAATTTAAGGTAAATAGTCTAATTTTGATCCGCTTAAAAATCAATTACAGTTTGAAAGCTGGTTAAAAAAAAATATGAATCATTGAATTAGATCATTTATTCATAAAAATAAACACACAGAGTAGCCTAAGTTAATTTGGTAGAGGATAGCTGCTATCCGTGATTAGGTGTTGTGACGCCACGGGAAGTCTGATCTGTATTTTGTCATTACGTCGAACTTCCTTCTAACAGTCCGAACTCCCACCGGCTTTTCCGTTTACGTTTCGTGCATGCGCTATATGCAATTTTTCGTACTTATTAAAATGCAGAGTTAAAATGACGCGAACAAAGTTTTTCATCTGGCTGAATTCAAACTTAATTGGTTAGAACACGTATTTGAATACGATTATCGGAGTTTACCGAAATTGAATGCGGTATTGAGTGGGAACGTTACATCCTTCCATATGATTTCAATGGCTATTGGCTGATAAACTGGTTAAAAACTCGATTTGAATTGAAGTTCGGGTGACAGTGACGATGACTGTGAATCGTGATGTTAACATTCACATTGTTGTTGACATTTTTTATTGAATTTTGTTAGCGGCAACACTCGAGTCTCAACGAGAGTAATTGAGCAACCTCGGAGAGTAAACACTGTGACACCTTAGGCACAGACTGATTATACACCAGTGAACATTCTCACAAGAAAAAACCACAACACAACTTGTCACAAGGGTCTGAATTGATCTAATAATGACATTATAATGTTGTCAAATTTATGCAAGTGACTACTGGAACACAACAAGAACACTCAAGTCTCAACACTGACAGCAGTGTGTACTATATAGCACCAGAATGAAAATTTACCAACTACAACTGTGGAATTTACAGTTACTACCCCTACTGCCTAGTACTGTCGCTAGTAAATTTAAAATGACTGTTTCAATGTAGTATGTCATGTGGTATAAAATAAACAACCTAACGTGGAAGGTGTATTCAAGTATTTAGTAACACATAGCTCTAGTCTAGGCTGTTATTAGCCAAATATTCTACAATAAATCTAGTTCACTCATGAACACAGTCATAGTTCCTACCCTTCTAGTTCGACTACAGCAATCTGGGAGAGCGGTCATAATGACTTATATTGACCTACATGTACAATAAATCCTGCTAGAAGCTAAGGTTTGGTACAGCGACATATACATTGGCAATTAAGTTGCCAGTTATAATATATGAGTTCATTCCAATTGCCTGACATAAAAATTGCTATTGAAATTTGAGAATAGGTGCGATTGACTACAGACTCATTTTCACTTCTCATCCCTATGATTTGCATCATAGTAGTCTCAAATTCTCAATCCAGGATCCAGGATTAAATTTCAAGTCTGCCACAGTTAGTGCGAGTCAATTGTTGTGATAAGTTATTCACAATTGACAGATCGTGTATTTATATTTTATTTAATTACTTAATACTTGATAAGTTGCTCAAACGTATGTACTAACCACTTAACTACATATTGATTCATTTGGTGCAAATTCATAGCAAGTACCATAATAAATCAAATTTGAAAATCAGTGTTCTTGAATCAATCTCTCCATGAAGTCATCAGTGGTGCCACCCCTGCCTCTCCCTCACCTGATCTTAGACTCCAACTGATGCTGAATACTAGTACTAATTATAACAGATAGAGGTGATTTCTGTGTACCAAATATTCTGGAACTGTAAGATATATCTAATTGAGAATGATTGTCTGGGAGCCAAATTCAATACTCGACGTTTAAGAATTCCAAAAACTAGATAGAATGAAGCTCTAATTCATTGTTTTTAGTAATTTACTGACTAGATTGTGCAAAAACATTCTTTATTAATCTATGATTAAGAAGACAAAATGTGTTTTCCATTGCATAGACATAGCCCAATTTGCCCATGAAATAAAACTTGTGTTATGAAATGCCATAAATGAGATCATGTAACTCAATAAATTTATATTCATATGCCCTGCTTTTCTTGTAACATTTTAAGAATACTAGATTAAACTAACTGAATTTCCATTGTTGATGATATTTTTTTCAAACTGAAGTGTTTAAAATAATAGGAAAGTTCAAATGAATTTGCACATTAAACACCTGTTGTTTTTTCTATTTCATTTGCACCAAAACTTTTAAAATATACCAAAACACCAAGAGTCAAGACTAAACATTCATTGGGCCATATTTTAATTTTCTTCAATTTTTTGTTGTTGTAATTCTTTAACAGTTTGTTCAATCTAGTATAGTATACTTAATGTTAATATGAGAAAAGTAGAGCATATGGATTTCAATTATTTAATTTTGCTCTAGCTTTTAAAATACTTTTCCAGAAAATGTGGAATTTGGCACATTCCCACAGTTTCTTTCTTTAAGTTGATAATAAATGCTCTTTATTTGTAATTATTAGTGCCTCTTTAAGTCATCTGAGGTCAATATCAATTATCCCATACACTCCCTGTGTCAATTTATCTCTGTGTGCACAAATTATCCCACATATCTTATGAGCTGATAACAAGCGCTCTTCATTGATCATCTACGTGTATGTTTCTTTACTAAGTTAAAAAAATGCATTTAGTCCCTTTAAATGCAAAAAATAAATATCAGAAAATTTTCGACTTATAGCCTAGTTAGTTGAAATATACCAGGTAAACCCCACCCCTATCACCAATTCTCCACATTGTTTAGTTATAAAAGGGTTAATTCCAATGGAGTATTTAGTATTATTTACTGAAAATGAACAAGTCATTCACATTATTTACCCAAAATTCAGTCTAGTTTGGACACAAGTGAAACAGATACATGTATGTACAATACTACGCTATTGCAATTTAATTGTTATTATATTCCTAATATTGAGCCAATATGGTCATTTATAATTAACCCTTCCATGACTGGCGCTTCTTGAAATTTTGTGTAAACCCTGTGCCAATGCATTCTCTTACATATATAAAGATCCTGTGTCTGCATTCTCTTATATATGAGTCTCCCATAGGGAACCTCACATATATGAGAATACATTGGCCTCACAATATTTACCTCGACCTTGTAAACCAGTGCATTCTCTTATATAAACAGGGCTCCCTATGGGAGACTCATATATCAGGTCAGGCACATCCTGAATTCCACTATTATAGCGATATTCCACTATTATAGTGATATTTGACTATAAAATATTCATGTCTCCTTTATTTGTGTCGGGAATAGAAGACGGCGCATACCAGTGTACAGCCAATTAAATGCCACTCATAACAATATCGCAGTGAATGAACAGTCTTCCGACAAAATTCGTTGTGCAATCTTTTGCGCCAGGTTTGATATTCAATAATATTATACTAATTACTAATATCCCGTTCTAAATGACAATAGCAGGATGACTCAATCGCTCCTTCATAACAATATTTCAATTAATTACATGCTATGTGAGTTGCTTTTCGTGTTCCGTCATGATTAATAATTCTCCTGGACAAACTATATGCATGGTATCGAGTTAGTGCGATCTGATTTTGAATAATATTTGTGGGAAATATGATTTTGGATTATCCCTCCTTTATTAAATTAACAAAACTGTAATTGTCAAATACCACTATAATAGTGGAATATCGCTATAATAGTGGAATTCAGGATGTGCCTAACCTGTATATAAGAGAATGCACTGTCACAGGATCTTTAATTCTGCAAACGGGTTAATATAATTTATCTTGGAAAAATATGGACAAACTGATGATAAGTCTTCAACAAAGATGCCTTCTGACATTCTCTGTACGCGGTTACATATTATACAAAGTTTGAAAGCTTTGTGCAATTAATTTGCCAGTTAATTACTAATATTATGGAGTCACTCATTCGTAGCTCCATTCCTTCATCAATTCAATATTAACTTAAAAATAGTATGAAACTATAATCGATGTAAACAATGTTTCATTGTGTTGACATTTGGCTCTTCAAGTTTGAAAATCTTCTGGCTTGTGGAACAGTTTGTTACGGGCGCTTAAGCGCAAATAAATAATAAATGTGAAAAGGGCCTCCCATATGAAACAACCATTGTTGAGCCATCTAACTGATATTGGAGAATAAATACCAACTATGGGAGGCCCTTTTCACATTTATTATTTATTTATGCTTAAACAGAAATCATTTGCACTTAAGCGCAAATAAAAATTAATATGCATTGAACCCCCTGAATTAATTTTAAATGACACAGGCCTAAACACAAGACTAAAGTTTATATAGCCCCACCATATGAGGGAAACAATCCCCCAGTAACCCCAAGATCTGTTGTATGACCATGGAAATGGTATAGATCCGTGCAGGATATGTCTCTTTTATAAAATATACATATGTCTGGGATGGAGACACAAATTCTTGGGGACAGGGATGCTGATATTATGAAAATAGGGGTTTTTCCCCTATTTCAAATAAATAAGTACACCATATGAGGGAAGCAAACCCCCAATAACCCCTATTTCCCTATGTATGGCCATGGAAATGGTATATATCTGTACAGGAGATGTCCCTTTAATAAAATATACTTGGGTCTTGAGCTCTGGGAGTGAGGCACCAATTCTTGGGACACCAGGGACAGAGATGCTGATATGCATATGGATTTTTTTTTTCTTCAACTTTCCAGTCTGTATGGGGCTACTACTATGGGCCCATGATAATATAATATGAGATGGACTCAATCTTTCACATCAGAGGGATGTAAGGGAGTGCTAGGTATTTGCGCTTAAGCCCAAATGATTTGCGCTCAAGCCCAAATAAATTGATAGCCACATATTTGCCCTTTAGCGTAAATGATTTGCGCTTTTATGAATTACACTTAAGCACAAATATTTTTGCTTAAGCGCAAATAAATAATAAATATGAAAAGGGCCTCCCATAAGCAACAAGTAAAAAATTAATAAACAATTATTTATTATTATATAAAATGATAATCAAAATTAAATAGCTCAGCAATATCCCCTTGCTAGCTGGATATCGCCAACTGATTTGACTTGTGAACTGCTCGTTTCATTCACTTAATTCACGTCACTAGTCCAGACTCCAGTGCATTTATGAGAAAAAATTCCAAGCCCGTAACTAATTGCAACATAATTTGTTTTTGCTGAAATAAGTACCGGCACATAAATATAGGAGGACCTTTTCACAATTATTATTTATTTGTGCTTAAGCGCAAATATTTGTGCTTAAGCGTAGTAAATCATTTACGCTTAACCCTTTGGAGAGTATCTATAACGTCATATACATGACGTCATGAGTAAATTTAACGTCAACGTCATACTCATAGCAAAATAATTATTAACAAGTTTGGGTCAAAAGTGTCCAATAATTCGTTTTAATTTATGTGCATTTTTTTTTAACATGTGTTATCATAATCATTTGCACTTATACATTCGGGACATTATATTAATCAAAATAAGTCCTACACAAATCATTTATAAATCATATGATTTATTGAAGTTATGTCTACATAAAATAACACTTCCTGAAACGACATATATGTCGTTCTACTCCTCATCCGATAGACGACATATACGTCGTTCTACTCGCCAAAGGGTTAAGCGCAAATCATTTGCGCTTAAGCGCAAATATGTGTCTATCAATTTATTGCGCTTAAGCGCAAATACCTAGCACTCCCTTACATCCCTCTGATGTGATTGATTGAGTCCATCCCATATTATATTATCATGGGCCCATAGTAGTAGCCCCATACAGACTGGAAAGTTGAAGAAAAACAATCCATATAAATGTGAAAAGGGCCTCCCATACATAAACCCTCCATAAACAACAAACTAAATATCAACAAAAATCGGAAAAAAAGGAAATAGGTGAATTTCGTGATAAAAATTTGGGAAAATTTGCTGAAATCATCAATTTATGGATATTCATGGTGTATATCAAAAAACTAAATTCATATGTCATACAAATATCATGCCTATTTTGTCAAACTCAATTTGCTGAATCCAGAACTGAAAACCGTTCCCAGATTCTTTAAGTATTTTTCGAATTGTATGCCTTCAAATACGCGTTTACCTGATAATGTAGTGATGTTGGGTACCTCAATTTTGCTGAATGATTCTATGAGCCAAATACCATATCTTATGGTTAATTATTTAAAAGACTACAGCAAACTGGGGGGGCTTTTTTCAGTGTTTTAGTAATGTAATTACAACATTAGATGAAAAATATATATTAATATGCGCATCTATGATTAAGAAGAAAATTATATTCTAAAACAAAATTATAACAATGGTATGGACTTAGCCAAAATTGCCTCTGAGTCTGACACAGAACTGTGTGAAGAAAATGTTCAGAATCGACAATCAAATCATGATTCATATATCTCGAAACAGCGCACAACTCTATGATATTAAATGATTTTTCATTTAAGTGCAATAATGCCGTTTTAGTGTTTCTAAATTTCAAAACTGTCGAAAATGTAAATTTGTAACGCAAGGTAATGTAACAAAGATGTACGCAAAGTAGTCAAGTACGTATATTGAGCATGACGCTTTCTCGTTTGCAATCAAGTATTAAGTACAACGTGGTTGCATTATCAATGTGCGTGAAAGTTATTTTTAAATATATTTTCTCCTTGACCCCTTCCCAGACTTATTCCTGTTTATATATATAATTGGAATTAGCCATTATTAGTTGTGCATTCTGTGCCACAAAAACAATTTGTTTTATTAGTACCATATGATTCCAAGTTTGCCATTTTGATTTTCAAATTAACAAATGTTCGGAAGAAATATCTGACTTTTTCAATCCCTGAAGTAATTTCAAGACATAGAAATTGCCCTTGCAACTCTTATTTTTAGCTCAACTTTACTTTGTAAAGTTTGAGCTATTGCCATGGCTTGGTATCCATCGTCCGTGTGTGTGTGTGCATGTGTGAGTGTGTCAACCCAACTCTGTGAGGACATTCATATAGTAAAACAATGTCCTCACAATGTTAACAATTTTTTCCCTTAAGGCGACGGAAATTTGTATTTTTTGAAATTTTTGATATTTTTTCGTCCGCACTAGGCGGAAATGATACTACTCATGCGTTACAAAGATTGCCGTTATTTCGTTAAAGGTACCCTCCGAGTTTGGATATATTTACGAAATAACGAGGTCCTCACAACTACGGTATTGTTTGAATTTCTAAAGAAATGTCCCCACAACGTATGTAATACAAACAAGGGTGCGTGCGTGGTGTGTGTGTGACTCGTCAACAACTTCGTTTAGCACGGGCTACAGGTCGTACCTTTGGTCGGATCATTATTAAATTTGTCATGGCTTTTGACATTGACATGTAGATGGGAACAAATCATTTTGGGGTCATTCGGCAAAAAAACATGGCCGTCAGTGGCCATCTTGGATGTCAAAATTCAATCCATTAGCATGGGCTACAGGTCGTACCTTTGGTCGGATCATTATGAAATTTGTCATGGCTTTTGACATTGACATGTAGATGGGAACGAGTCATTTTGGGGTCATTCGGCTAAAAAAACATGGCCACCAGCAGCCATCTTGGATTTCAAAATTCAATCAATTAGCATGGGCTACAGGTCGTATTTTTCATCTGATCATCATGAAGTTTGTCATGGATGTTAATATTGACATGTAGATGGCAACGAGTCATTTTGGGGTCATTCGGCCATAAAACATGGCTGCCAGCAGCCATCTTGGATTTTACTCTTTGCATCACTAAATTCTTTGGTACAGGCTACAGGTCGTAGATTTGGTCGGATCTTCATGAAATTTGTCATGGATGTTAACAATGACATGTAGATGAGAACGAGTCATTTTGGAGTCATTCGGCCGAAAAACATGACCGCCAGCAGCCATCTAGAATTTTACTCTTTGCATGACTAAATCCTTTGGCATGGGCTACAGGTTATACCTTTGGTCAGATCTTCATGAAATTTGTCATGGATGTTAAAAATGACATGTAGATGGGAAACGAGTCATTTTGAGGTCATTCGGCTAAAAAAAACATGACTGCCAGTAGCCATCTTGGATTTCAAAATTCAATCCATTAGCACGGGTTACAGGTCGTATTTTTCAACTGATCATCATGAAATTTGTCATGGATGTTAATATTGAGATGTAGATGGGAACGAGTCATTTTGGGGTCGTTCGGCCAAAAAACATGGCCGCCAGCAGCCATCTTGGATTTTACTCTTTGCATCACTAAATTCTTTGGCACGGGCTACAGGTCGTAGCTTTTGTTGGATCTTCATGAAATTTCTCATGGATGTTAACAATGACATGTAGATGAGAACGAGTCATTTTGGGGTCATTCGGCCAAAAAACATGGCTGCCAGCAGCCATCTTGAATTTTACTCTTTGCATGACTAAATCCTTTGGCACGGGCTACAGGTCGTACCTTTGGTCAGATCTTCATGAAATTTGTCATGGATGATAAAAATGACATGTAGATGGGAACGATTCATTTTGGGGTCATTCGGCCAAAAAACATGGCCGCCAGCAGCCATCTTGGATTTTACTCTTTACATAACTAAATCCTTTGACACACTGGCTACAGGTCGATCATCATGAAATTTGTGATTGGATGTTAACAATGACATGTAAATGCGAATGAGTCTTTTTGGGGTCATTCGGCAAAAAAAACATGGCTGCCAGTGGCCATATTGGATTTTACTCTTTGCATAACGAGGCCTTTGAACTTTCCACATTCCTAATCACTCCATGGACTGTAACACATGAAATTATTCCCTTTCAAAGTTGAGCTACAGCGTCATTGACACATTCATTTTTATTACAGACGAATGCCATCTGGATTTCTAGTGGAAGAAATTACAACAACGATTACACCGACAGCGAATCGTCTTCAGAGTGGGAGCTAGTCGATTAACATAAGGTGTAACGAAACGGGTTGTGTACATCAACATGAGGTTGCCTTTTGGAAGCAACAGTATGCTGTACTGGAACAAGGAGTCCAAAAGTCCAGATTTAACCGTTCCACAAGACCCTGATTTTGCTTGCTCTCTTGTGAGATACATCAGAGGTAATTCGTACATCTCTAATCAAAAGTTTCTCTTATACTTGTAGTCATTCTTGAGCGTTTGTTCACTCGTATAGGACTAGCTATTCAATTTTGCACTAAATGTAAATTTCATTCGATTTTGTCCATTTTGGTGGCCATTTTGGGAAAAATATTCTACATATATGGTTTACGACTAAGCAATGTTTGTGTATATTTCAATTTATTACGAATTTGGCATTAATTTGAGCACCTGCCGCAGAATTCAGTATTTTCCGATAACAACAGACATTATGGACGCCATCTTCAATAGAGAATTTTCCCCAAAGCGGATTTTAGAGGATTTTGGATATGTAAATTGTTCCCTACATTCTGCCCGACAATATGACACCAAAAACAGCTTGTAAACAATTTGTTCTAGGTCCACTGCTTCAACGACCAGACTAATAATATACTCTTCCCAGATGGAGGCAATAAAGAAATATATATGCATATGTTCTTTATTGCCTACATCTGGGCAATAGTATATATATATACTCTGGGTGTATTTTGTTTATACCATATTTATTATTCTTTGGTCGCTTCGTAAATGTATCTACCTGTATTGCTACTTTGTTGGTGACTGTTAAAATGTATGCACGCTGAGTGACCCAAATATTTTAAATCTATCGGGAATGTGCATAGCAATGAATACTTCTAGGAAATTTGATGATTGGCAATTTTCTATATAGGGCATCAGTCAGCTGATATGAATACATGTGCACATTCAGATTTCTCTCATTGCTGATAACATTAACAATCTACTTTGTTGTTAAAGTGTAAGCCATCGTTTGCTTTAAACACAATACTTTGTTGTTGCAGCTTCCATAAAACATCGCTAAACTAACTTTAATCACAGTATTGTTATTCGATAGCATATATCTCTGTGTTTAGACCACTTATCGCATTTCAGAGAGTGTTTTGAGTCGGAAAATTGTTTATTTACTTTGCTGCCAGAGGTCAATTGCCATGTCTTTCTACTATGGGTATAGATCACTTAACCCATAAAGTGCCATTGAAACATTTACACAACTGTAGAAATTTATACCAACTGTTGGAATCTTTATACACATAGTAGGGTGTAAAGATTAAATTTACAAAATAAATGTTATACACACAATAGCATTTAGCCAATTTTTGGTATAAATGAATGTTTCCTATGTTCATGCCCAGTTATGATGTATCCAAATATCATTTATCTAACATATACTATATGTACATATTGATGTAGATTTATTCAGTATTGTTATCTGTTATTTATTATAATTTGTCATGGTACATGAAGAACAATAAGTATACTGATTCTCCCTCCAGACAGACTCCAGTTCCCAAAGTTATGGTTGGACATTTCAAGGGCATTCTCTTTCAGACTTTTGAACTTCTTCAGAATCCCGACTTCATCTCAACATTTTAGATTTTAAAGCTCTACAGTGTTGTTTAGAATTTCTCTGTGCAGATCTTTACCATGCCCATGTGTATTTTAAAAACTGATAATACCACAGCAGTTTCATATATAAATAAGAGAGATGGTCATATTTTTGAGCTAAATAAATGCCAGGGACATTTTTACTTGGGCATTCCTTCATGATGTTGAATTACCTATTCGTGGACAGGACAATCTAATTCCTGATGCCCTTTCTAGAAATATTCATATGGATGTGGAATGGTGCTTGTACCCAGAGATATTTCAGTGCGTTACCCAACACTTTGATTGCAAACTCACCATCAATCTTTTTGCGTCCCAGCTTAACCCTTTACCCAACAGAACGGCTATGTGCCAATGCATTCTCTTATATATGCGAGTCGACCATAGGTCGCCTCGCATATATAAGAGAATGCATTGGCTTAACACATTAAAAATGATAAAATTGTCAAAGAATGTAGAAAAATATTATAAAAAATGTAAAAAAATGTAAGAAAAAATTATAAAATTGTTAAAGGCCAATGCATTCTCTTAAATATGTGAGGCGACCTATGGTCGACTCGCATATATAAGAGAATGCATTGGCACAGGGCATAACTGTAACCATCTCAATGTGGTCAATGAACCGGTTCCAATGATATCCATATTTGTATGGTTTATTGAGACAGACCGAAAATATTTTAGGCTGTTGAAGCTTTATTTGGCTGTTTTTGGCCGGTTTGTTGGGTAAAGGGTTAATCATCAACTTCCCTGTTATGGCACATGGGCGAGTGATGAACATGCTTTCATTATTGATGCTTATTACACGCTTGTTCCTAGAAGTACAGTTATTGCCGTTCCATATTCACAAATCCGTATGCAACGTATGTTCCATACACATCTCGTTGACGTAAAATGACGTACGTGACATTCGCCTCAACCACGAAACTGGAACTATTTAAATAAAAGAATCATCACACATGACAAACACGCCCTGTATGAGCCTAAATAAACCTTCTAATCCTGTATTTTTAATGCACGGATTCTAGGACGCGAAGCGTGTAATAAACACAGAACGACACGATGTGTAAATGGGTTTGTCGATACGGCACTCGTGCTGTTGCGGAAGGATAGAACTTGAGGCACAAGCGCCTCTCGTTCTATCCTGACGCGACAGCACTCGTGCCGTATTGACAAACCCATATACACATCGTGTCGTTCTGTGTATTTTCCCCATTCTCTGATATACATTAACTCCCTATATTTTCCCTCCTTTCAGGATTATACTGAAGATTTTACAGAAACTTTGAGAAGACCAGGTCAGCAATGCTCTTTTAATTCTACCTCTGGACCACTCAAACATTGTTTCCCATTCTTCTCAATATGCTAGTGGCTCCTCCAAACAACTTACCAGTATGATCAGATTTATTAGAATGCCCTCTGACGGGCAATATCATGGCGACTCTTGTACAGTCGGCCATTTTGAGAATCACTGCAGAATTCTTTCTGTCATCTTGGAGAAAATCCCCTCAGAAGCAGTACAATCTTGTCTGGAGAGCTTGGGCATGTTGGTGTAATACACCAGGTAACAATCCCATTACATCAAATATATTTAATGTTTTTGAATAGCTTTCCCCATCTTGTTCAATCAGGGAAATCTTATAGTGTGATCAATACTTTCAGATCAATGTTAAATCAGACATTATACCTTCTAACAGATAACTCATTCACCTCTGATCCTTTACTTTGTAGGTTCATGAAGGGAGTTTGTCTACAACGACCTCCACTGCCGAGGTACCAGAAGATCTGGCCAGTTGAGGTGGTACTTGTATATTTAGCTTCTGCAGGATCTTTGTTTGGAGAAGTTAACACAAACATGAACCTTACTTCTTGCTCTCACTACAGCTCAAAGAGCCCAGACTTTAGCCAAATTGGATTTATTAGTCATGTCATTATATTTATATACACCTAATATCTCCTCCGATTTCCCCATAGCGTTACCGTAGACACGCCCCCGTATTCAATGCGTTCATAAACCTATGAACGCAACGTGACGTCACTTCCAATGTCGTTCATAGGTTTATGAACACATTGGACATTGCCGACTGCTTGAGTATCTATATAGTATGTCTGGATTTGGCAAAACATTTATTTTGGTCTATAATCAGTGTTGTTGCCCGGTGTTACTGAACGTTGATGTTCAAAAATTCAGCTACTTAATAACGTTTTATCATTTTCCTTACCGCTACAAATATCCCCCCGAACCTCACAAATATATCATTATGGTAGAACGGTGTGTTGTCGATTTCTTATCCACAGCCGAAACTTAATTGTAAGTTTCAGTTATCATTCTTGAAATCAACACGTCTACATTAGTTACTAGCATTATTTCTCCAAAGACGCATTTTCTGTGGCTCCATCCACTATTTCTCACTGGATTACATCCGGACTATCCTCAGCCAACATAGACAACAATCCTTTTAAAGGTCATTCAGCCACTTCGTGTACTGCCTCGGGCTCCAAATAAAAGTGCAGGCCAAAATAATAGTGCAGGGAGGAAATTCCATTTAACCCTTTACCCAACAAACCGGCCAAATCCGGCCAAATAAAGCTTCAACAGCCTAAAATATCTTCGGTCTGTCTCAATAGAACCATACAAATATGGATATCATTGGAACCGGCTCATTGACCACATTGTGATGGTTACAGTTATGCCCTGTGCCAATGCATTCTCTTATATATGCGAGTCGACCATAGGTCGCCTCGCATATATCAGAGAATGCATTGGCCTAAAAAAAATCTTTTTTTAACACTTTTTATAATTTTTTCTTACATTCTTTAACAATTTTATAATTTTTAATGTGTTAAGCCAATGCATTCTCTTATATATGCGAGGCGACCTATGATCGACTCGCATATATAAGAGAATGCATTGGCACAGGGCCCTTCTGTTGGGTAAAGGGTTAAAGCTAATAAAAGTGCAGACCTAAATAATAGTACAGGGGGAACTCTGAGCAAAACATCAACATAACTGTGGTAAACAATTATTGTTATTGTAGGTCAGTTATAGGAATCAACATAGTATGTGGCATGTGGTGTTTTGTTCAATATTTAAATGTTCACATATATGCCATATACTTGAATATGTACATGAATAAAGCTATAAGCTCATCATTTTGATATCAGAATCATATAGAAATCTTGAGTTTGTGATGATTTCTTTTTTCATAGCCTCAAAATTAATAAACGTGCAGACCCAAATAAGCACCGTGCAGGGGGGGGGGGAATTTCTCAAGAAAATAATAAACGTGCATGCATGTTTATTTGGAGCCCAAGAGTAGACATGTTCCTTCCTCTTGAGCTAATTCTAAAAACTGCTGATTGGACTTCCACTGGCATTTTCTATCACCACTATTAAAGGTCACCTTCATCTTTTTCAGAAGCAGTCTCTCTGCGCCAGCCAATGTGAGAATGTAAATATGGTTGGATTTGTGTTGGACAGACGCCCATAAATTGGACTTTGCGACTTTCTTTCTGATTAAAAATTCCGACAACTTTTTTTTAATAATTTATTCATTTTTTTGTTACAATTTACATTCAAATATTAACATACATATATTTTCTGAAAATGAAATTGTATGATATATGGATCATATACAGGTATGTTTCTTATTATCACTACTTATCAATGCCAAGTTGATGGAATTAGTTCAGTTGGATGTTTTTTCTGATTAAAAATTCCAACAACCTGCTTCCTATTATTCCTCCTGCTGAATGGATGGAAGAATCTCATTTATGCGAGGATGAGAGGAATGCTCTGAATAAGAGAGAGAATAAATTGGAGGGATTTGTTCCCCTCCCTTCCCATCCCTTATTCACACACCATATATTCCCGTCAAAGATACGTTACACAATTTTCAACAGAACAATATAATTTTTGTATTTTATTTGCGTTAAAACAAATAAAACAGGGAAATTGAATGAAATTGTCACTCTGATATTAATTTAATAATTATTGTGTCGTTTCCAAAATTGAACCGATGTCACAACAAGTTAAAAAATGTGGAACGGAATTGTTAAATGAAGCCGACAATAATATGTGGTTTCATTTCTCATAGCGTTAGTTTTTACTTCCCTTTGAATCTTGTCACAAGAGAAAAATAGGCCGATTACTGTGGGTCCACTTGCTTATATACATAACGAGTGGACAAATGACCTTTGACCTGCTACGTCATAATAATAATGATTCAAAAGGTACTTAAGCTATTTCGTACCAAAATAATAAATTTTAAACGGATCTCATAGAATCCTTTCTTGTGAATAAAGATGAATATACCATGTAGTTCAGTGTGTAAGTATCTTATTAGGGAATATGTATTTTCTATTGAAAATGTTATTTTCGGCTGAGTATTGTGACCAGCCAAGTGCTCAGATGGCTATCTCTAATCCTTTGGGTCAACAGGCATTTATATCTTATCTTATGTCTCGGTACAATGGACATATTGACTTTGACAGACAATATGCACAAGTTAACTCTTCCAATCCCCCCAATTTCTTCCCTCTCTTTCAGAGAATTCCTCTCATCCTTGCATAAATACGGGATGAAATTAGAAATATGTTAGATTTACAAGGGGAATTCTCATTCTGGACATAAATATTCTTATGTCTATCTCTGATCAGATAATCTTTTGAAAGATACAAAATCTGAGGTAAAAGAACTTATTTTGTTGGACGATTTTCTAAATCTCTACTTCTGTGCATTATTGTTTGTACAATAGTCAATGGAAGTGGCTTCTATGTACCCTTCAAACCTTAGACATCCTCTACTGCATGCCTGGTGGTCTGATAACATAGCAGTATGATGTGCGATATTTCCATTGAATCGCATGGTTTGTTAGCCAAGCTCTGTGAATGGAACACCGCTTGGGGGTTCCACTAGGGGAGATAACACAGCTTGGGGGTTCCACTAGGGGAGATAACACAGCTTGGGGTTCCACTAGGGGAGACAGTAGTTCTAATATAAGAATACAAACAGGATACATAACTTGGTACTCATAATCATTCCATGAATGGAGTTTCCAGAAATTTTGCGAAAACCATGTGCCAATGTATTCTCTTTTAATTATGAGAGTCTCCCATAGGGAGCCTCACATATATAAGATTTTATTAGATAAGCCTAACAATAGTTACCTTGACCTTGTAAGCCATCAATTTTGTTTGTCCGCTTATAGGTGCCCAAACGGCTGGACCATCAGAGCTGAACCCAGTGGGCATTATTAGATATGTCCCGTTCACCTCAGATGTCTTAAAGGGGCACTAATAATTATTATATATATCTTTTGGCTAGAGCCGACCAAACGGTCAGGTCCTCAGAACTGAAAATGTATATATATGGGTAATTTGATACTTATTTAATGGTTATTAGATAGGCCACCTTGGTGCACGCATGTAAATTGACCCGGGATATGTTTGATATATCCTTCATGTAAGAATACATGAAACCACGCACCCCCTCCTTCTTCATATGTGTTAGAGTTAGGGTTACAATTAGTCTATGGTTATTGTATTCTTACATGAAGGACCATACCATCATAGGTTTTGTTGGCCTCAAATTATTTAAAGATAATTAGCAATAAAGAGCGTGTATTATCAACTTTATCTTGAGAGTCATGCAATAGGCGCTTTTTACCCATATGACTAATAACACTTTTAAATGACTGGAAGGGCCACTAATAATTGGTACATATGGATCACCTGACTAGGGGAATTTTCATGGGATAGGCGCCTATGACAGCCTGTGACTTTCAGGGGGCGGGGCTAATAAATACAGTTTATAGCCACGGATCCACGATATGTGCTCTCGGGCTTTACACAAAATAATGTATATCATACAAGTAACATGTTAACATGCAAACAGAATACATAGTGACGAATTGGCATCTGCGGTTGAATTATTGACATTGTGTGTGACCGAATGCCCTTTTGAACAATTGATCAATAGATTGCGGAGCTTTACGGTGGTCTGGCAATAAATTCCAGAGCCTGGGACCGGCCACGGAATATGGCGGTCACCGCATGTTACTAGATTGCCAGGAATATGTTTTAACAACTTTGACTTTGCAGACCTAAGTGGTCTAGGTGGTTGATAACGTACAATGATATCAGATAGGTAAGATGGTGCCAAGCCATTTAAACACTTTTGAACAATTGATCAATAGATTGCGGAGCTTTACAGTGGTCTGGCAATAAATTCCAGAGCCTGGGACCGGCCACGGAAAATGGCGGTCACCGCATGTTACTAATGCCAAGCCATTTAAACACTAGTAAACGATTAATATTGTTTTGAAATAAACTATTTCCTCGATCAGAAGCCAATGCAGTTTATCCAATATAGGAGTTATATTGTAAAAAAAATTGGTCTATATGACAAGTGCTGTTTACCAATATAACTAATAATTGTTTTAACTGACTTGAAGGGCCACTAATAAATTATGCATTCTTCATCTGAGCAATGCCAGGTATCCCAGCTAGTCTGTTTGTTCGTATGGTTGTTTGTCCGCATATAGATTACCAAACGGAGCTGGACCATTGGAGCTGAAAATTTTTCTATAGGGCTAATATTACCCGGTGAGCGTCATTAGATAGGTACCATTCACCTCAGATGTCTTAAAAGGACGATAATAATTATTTTATATATATTTTGGCTAGAGGCAACCAAATGGGTAACTTGACCTGAGGAATCTTATTAGATAGGTCCCGTTGAACTCAGATGTCTTAAAAGGGCACTAATAATTTAAATAAATAAAAATGGTTGAAATCTGGTAGCTGCAAAATAAATCACAGGAGTGTCATGCTGTGTACCCGAGCCAGTTAATCATATATCAAAAATGGTTGGACCCTGAAAATTGGTATATATTAGATTGATGCTGTTCACCCTAATTTAATGACTGTATTCTAAATTTCTAATCAATGTTTTGGAGAACCTGGGTAATAACCTAATCAACAGAACAAGACAGTCAATGACTGTGGGTCGTTCACCAGACTGTAAAGACTGAGAAGACGGGGACTCTGAAGACTACAAGAGTCAGTACGTGACAAAATCACTTAAGACAAGTAGTTCTAAGCATGGACATAGCTGGAAGTTCTCAGATGAGCAGGGCTCTTCACCTTGAAATTTCTAATTGCACCCCACTGACAAATCTCCAACCTCTTACCTTTTAAAGAAGACAACCATACGACAGTACTAAGTTCACAAAAATCCTTTTGTACATCCCTCTTAGGTTGAATTTTATGACTGGTACCAGTACTTCAAGCTCTCAAACGTTTGAAAATTACCAACCTGACACCCCCCATAAAGTTAAAATTTGTGGCCAATTCGGTCCAACAGTTTAACCTGAAGTAGGAACATATGGACTGATGGTTTAAAAACATACATGTTGGAAAATCAAACCAAACTATGAGGACAATTCTAACCTATATAATTATGGTGTGAACATCTAATCTACAACTAATGTAGTATGAGGCATGAAATTTTCAACTGTTTAAATTTTGATCAAAGTAGGGGGTCAAATCTCCACCCCTCAACTCTCCCTCCCCATTGCCTCAAACATTGCCCCCACCCAGGCTGCCTAGAAATCAATATTATTATACCAGTATCAAACAGCATAGAGGAGAGTTAAATCTCTTATCTCTGCCCCTATTAGAACGAATGTGAAACCCCATCTATGAAATCCATTCATCTAGTAATATCTATATACCCCCAATATCCAATATACCCCCAATTTTTCTTTGAAAAATCATGGTATGATTTCACCTGGATAAGTGGTGGTTAAGAAAATAATATTGGAACAGCCAAGTCTGTATTTAGTGTGTCTGACCTTTGCAGGTGAATTTAATAACACTATTCCGCAAGGTGGACTAGCATCACCGAATTCACCCTCTGGGGGACCTCATTTCCTAAAAATGACCCCATTTTAACAAATCTGAACTCCGGTCACCTGAAAGTTAACTGAGTTTTATACAGACCCCAACATCGGCAATCCAAGTTTTTTATTCAGACATTCTCCGAAGTCTCATGCTTTCGGAACAGCTGGAATCTTACTCAAACCCAAAAGTAAAAATAATAAATTGTGCTGTCTTTCATCCACCATTAAAACTACTAAAAGATACTGAATCCGAAACTGAAAGAATTTAAAAAAAAATTGTAAAATACCAGAGTTATGGTACCATAATTATGGGGCACCGTTCCTCTATTTATCCCCTATTTAGAGATATCTCCAATTTGTTTGGAGATATCTCCAATTCATTAAGAGATATCTCCAATTCATTAAGAGATATCTCAAATTGTTATGAGATATCTCAAATTGCCAAGGAGATATCTCCATAATCACTAGCAGATATCTCTTAATTCACGAGGAGATATCTCTTAGCCATGAGGAGATATCTCCAAATCTACGTGATTTGCAGATATCTCTTCTTCCAATTAAGAGATATCTCCATAATAATATGGAGATATCTCTAAATCACTAGCAGATATCTCTTAATTCACGAGGAAATATCTCTTAGCCATGAGGAGATATCTCCAAATCTACGTGATTTGCAGATATCTCTTCTTCCAATTAAGAGATATCTCCATAATAATATGGAGATACATGTATCTCTAAATCACTAGCAGATATCTCTTAATTCACGAGGAAATATCTCTTAGCCATGAGGAGATATCTCCGAATCTACGTGATTTGCAGATATCTCCTCGTCCAATTAAGAGATATCTCCAAATGACTAAGAGATATTTCCTCGCGAATTAAGAGATATCTACAATTCATTAGCAGATATCTCTTAATTCACGAGGAGATATCTCTTAGTGGCATGATTTAGAGATATCTCTTAATTCGCGAGGAGATATCTCTTAGTCATTTGGAGATATCTCTTAATGCTGTCGAATTGGAGATATCTCTTCGTGATCGAGGAGATATCTCTTTAAGCCTGTCCCAGTCATAACTACCGAATTGGAGATATCTATAGTGATCTAGGAGATATCTCTTAATTCAGCAGCCTAAGAGATATCTCCAAATGGCTAAGAGATATCCCCTAACGAACTAAGAGATATCTCTAAATGACTAAGAGATATCTCCTCGCGAATTAAGAGATATCTCTAAATCATGAGGAGATATCTCTTAGTCATTTGGAGATATCTCTTAATTGAATGAAGAGATATCTCCTCAGTCATGTCGATTAAGAGATATCTCTAAATTGCTAGCAGATATCTCTTAATTCGCGAAGAGATATCTCTAAATCGCGAGGAGATATCTCTTAATTCACGAGGAGATATCTCTTAGCCACGAGGAGATATCTTCAAATAGGGGATAAATAGAGGAACGGCGCCCCATACATAATATACTTACATGTGTGGATTTTTTGGTGGCACAATTGCGACAATATTGATTCTGGCAAGTTAGGGGTTATAGCGGCACATCTGTGCATCCGCTGCCCCTGCCTGTGCATGGGTGGTTTTACATGTGAACCCATCCCAATGTTTTGGCCACTAAAATCACCCCAGATCGCCCATGGGTGGTCCCGGCTGGTTAGCTTCATTGCGATAAACATATCAAGATGTCGGTATTTCGAGTGTTAATTGCCTGCCATGGCATTGGTTGGCGATTCCTATATGTATGGAGTTCTTAGCGGTACAAAGGTGACATGGGGTTCAGTCTGCAAGTAATGTCAATGCAAATACCACATTGAAATTCTGGCAAGAAAGAGGGTTAATAATGTCACTTCTGCATGGTCGCGGCCCCAAACAATCCGTGTATGGGTTTTCATGAGATAGACAATCTCAGCCTTCCAATGATGAATCAAATATTTCTACTATGATACCAATGAGGAAATGAAATTAGAAAATGGGAAAGTTAGTAATGTGTAAGAGACATTATTGTCAGACAATCTCAACCTTCCAGTGATGAATCAAATAATTCTTCTATAGGTCACCAGTGAAGAAACTAGAATGCACTCAGAGAGATGCCAACGTGAGCAAAAATGTAATAAACAATAATTTAAAAAATAATTTCACTGTATTTGACTTAATTTATTTAATTTAATTTAATGTTAGCAAAAAAAGAAAATTACCATTTCTCATTTCATCATAGATAAAAGGCAAATTACTATATTAATCGTTTAAGTAATTAAAACCAATTCCATGTTGCCGAAAGGATGAGACTTTAATATCGATTACATTTTTTTCAGCGGCATATTTTCATTTTCCGATAGTCAAAGTTGACCAAAGGAGCAATTATAAGAAATAATTAATACCATTTGTGTAAATATTGATAGCAGCCAATATGCAACAATAAATATCAATAATTAATCAATAACGATCATTTTATGTAATAATAAACTCTTCAAACGGTGTTCGTGTCAACAAATGCGTTTTGTTTTGTGTTACGTTATTCGTCGTATTTGACCCGGAACTCGGCTGAAGGTTAGGCTATTCAGCCTATTGCGTCGAATTACGAAATCGCGTTTTGAATGTCTATCTTTTCCCGTACGATAAAAAGAGGTCTTCACACGAACCAAAAATGATAAAACTTCCCAATTATAAGTAAAAATACCCAAATGAAGGAGTCTATGTAGGTCCCGAAGGAGTCTATAGACTCATTGATGTAGAGTTCTGATGGAGAAAATGTAGGCCGATCTATTTTTGTCATAACTCTGACTTATTTTGACCTGGGAGAAAAAATCGATATCGAGGCTCACTACGAGCATGCCAGTTTTAAATATAGAAACAGGGAATCCCGACAAATGGCGATATCGGCGACAAACAAATAATCGAAAACAACACATAAAATAAACATAGCAAAAACGCGGCACAGTAAAAATGTCAGAACGCCACGAGGTTTTACATCGTTTTTGGTGACATCATGGAGTGAAACAGAGTAGGGTGACACCAACGTACATGTACCTACTAATCTGTCTGATCGCAATACTGTTGTGCGAGCGCACGTAATTAAACCGGACAATGAGATTTTGATATGTGGTGCTTCTAGGTACGATTAAGAATTTGAAGATGAAATTGTAAGAGACAATATTATTGTCAGACAATCTGGTAAACCTGATTATGTAGAATATAGATCGAATTCCAGTTTATTCTAGAATGAATGTGGAATTTTTCAAGGATTATGAAAATAAGCATCTTTGACATTCTTTGTGACTTTATAGAATTTGGTTTCCCAATTGGAATCACACAAAGTAGACCAGAAAGAACTAAATCTAGAAATCACAAGGATGCTACTTTATTTCCTGTTGACATGGAGCTATATCGCACCAAAGAGAACACATATAAGGCTATAATCGGTTCATTTGATAGAATTCCTTTCGATACAAACTTCTCATCACCTTTGAATTCTATTCCAAAGAAAGGTTCCGAGGAAAGTCAAGTTATTTGGAATTTAAGTTTCCAATAAATATGAATGTGAATCATCACATCCCAAAAAATACCTATTTGGGTGTGAATTATATTCTGACTAGGGGATTACCCGTCACAAAATGACAAGTATATAAATGTTCTTTGTTACTTTCTAGTGTCCGCGGTCATGAACAATGAACAAATTCTCATTTCTATATTAGAAATGGATTGGTCTTGCTTCTCTTTGATGTCACTGGATGCGCATGGGAATACTTTATTTCACTAAAAACTGTATTTCTACACCCACCCCACATATTCGCATGCAGATATTGAACGAAACAAAATCAGCATATTACTGATATTACTTTAAATATTACAATATATACTAACTGAAAAATACTCAATTATGGAGCCTTTATTCAGTAACGGAGGGGGCTTGCAGCACATTTTGATCTTAAACAGACCCCCTTGGGAGCCTGTATTCAGCATTCAGCCTAAGGATCACTGGCTCCTGCATTGCTGCCCATTTGTGGGTACACTTTATTTCAATAAAACTGTATTTTCTGCATCCCACCCTCTCCCCAACCCACATATATGCTTGCACATATGGAACGCAACAATCAAGATATTTTAGTTTGCTTGACCTATATAAATATAATGGCGTCATCGAAGTAACGAATGTAAAACTGAGGAAAATGAAAAGTTTTGTGTGATAGATAAATAAAATATGTAGCTAATGTCATCACTTGAACTGTTTATGTCCTTCGATTCCACACTCAATGCCAACTTTCATCTCATAGACAACATTCTTTACTTATTGTTCACACGATCTAGCAAATACATCTCATCTCATCTCGATCATACATATGAAATTTGGGACTGATCTGATCAAAGCTGCAAGCTGTAGTGAGTGCCAAATTATTTAATGATGCAAACTGATGCAAAGAGAAAAATCCAAGATACCCACAGTCACAATCATGACAACACAATGGTGAATTGGTCTGAACTTTAACCCATACAGAGCCCCAGACAAACATGAGCAGACAACACTCTTCTATATGCTTCTATATATGTGTGGGGCTCCCTGCAGGGTAATGGATGTTTTTTATTTTATGTCCTAAAAATTGTAAGAAACATTTATTTAAAAAAAATGATAAAAAATTGTTAGGCCAATGCATTCTCTTATATATGCGAGGCGACCTATGGGTGGGGGTCAGGTGTTTCTAGGGGGTATTGGGGTAAGCCACCCACACTTGCCATCAAATCAGCCGAAATCCTTACCGTTCTTGAAAATGGTCCATTCCCCATTTTCACTCCCTCGGGTGGTACCCCCTGGGGTGATGGATGGGGGGGGGGGTCAGGGAGTTTCTAGGAGGTATTTAGGGCAGGCCACCCACCCATGCTGTCAAATCGGCCAAAATCCTTACCATTCTCGAAAAGGGTCCATACCCCATTTTCACTCCCTTGGGTGGCACCCCCCCCCCCCCCCCCCCCCGCGATGGGTGGAGAGGGGGGTCGGGTGTTTATAGTGAGTATTTGCGGTGGGCCACACACCCCCATGCCGTCAAATTGGCCGAAATCCTTACTGTTCTCGAAAATGGTCCATACCCCATTTTCACCCCCTCAGAGTGTTACCCCCCCTCCCTCCTTTCATCCCCTCAGAGTGTTACCCCCCCCCCCCCCTCCCTCCTGGGGGGTCATGGGTGAGAGGGTTGGGTGTTTCTGGGGGGTATTTGGGGCCGGCCACACACCCATGCTGTCAAATCGGCCGAAATCCTTGCCATTCTCGAAATGGTCCATACCCCATTTTTCCCCTCTTGGGGTGGTACCCCCCGGGGGTCATGGGTGGGGGTCGGGTGTTTCTAGGGGGTATTCGGGCCAGGCCCCCCACCCATGCCGTCAAATCGACCGAAATCATTGCCGTTCTCGAAAATGGACCATACCCCATTTTCACCCTCTTGGGGTGGGGCCCCCCGGGGGTCATGGGTGGGGGGTCGGAGTGTTTCTAGGGGGTATTTGGGGCAGCCACCCACCCAGGCCGTCAAATCGGCCGAAAGTGACAATTTTGGGAGTAATGCATACCAGTACATATGAATATTCCTACTCAATGAAACATAAATTGTCAGTTTGACTCAAAATGAGCACCAAGATAGCGGTTAAATGATGGAAAAAGTAGATATATTTCCCCAGCATGCCTTGAAATTAATTACAAGTTGTGGTCGAAATATTTTAGTCAAAATGACGTTTTTGGTTCCATTGAGTTGGAATATTTATAAGTACCGGTATGCCTCACTTACATTGCACAGTTCTGCTCATTTCTTTTTGTAATATGACTAGAATCCTAATGGTGATTTGCTGTTGAAATTTTATACCGCATTCTGTAAACTTAATATTTTGGGACCCAAAAAATGGCATATTTCATTGCTCCAATGAACAGTTAAAGGTACTCAACCCGTAAAGAGGGTCCCCATCTCAACAGATTCCAACAACAACAATCCGATCAGAGGGTCCTATATTACTATTTCTTTGGCTTTGGGGGTAAAAAATATTTGATTCGAGTCGAGGAACCCATCAAACAAAGCTCAGAGTTATTAGATATTGATTTTTGAAAATTCTTATGTTCTCGAGATGAGTACTTATAACTGCCGTCAATTTGGTAACATGCTCGAGATTTTACGCCAAAATTCTATTCAAACAGACAAGGATGGATAACTCTATAATCAAGTGGTAATAATTGACTACGTACTGGGCCAGTAAGAATTCCCGATAATGAAAAATAATAGATTTCTAAAATCGATATCTAACAAATCTGAGCTTTGATGGGTGAGTCGACTTCCTCGACTCGAATCAAATTTTTTTTACCCCCGAAGCCATTGAAATAGTAATTGAGAGGAGTTTTATCGGGTTGAGTACCTTTAACATGACCAATACAAAATAAAGTCACATTTCTCAACCAGTTCTAAATAATAGAAACTAATCTAGAAAATATTAGTGAAAATAGTCACATTTTTCACTTTCAGTTGTCATTTTGGTGGCCATCTTGGACCGAGGAATGTCGTGTTTATGCTTGATAACTCACCTGAAACAAAGTCTATGGCGGAGCAAAAGTCATGCACTCCTCATCCAGCCTCCAGATCCATAGGACCGAATGGGTTAATTTCATATTTGGTGTGGATGTTTCCTAGGTGACTCAAATGAAGTCACCAGGTCAAATAGTTACGAAGCTAGGACCATAACTCTTTCCCACCATAGTAAATCTTAAAACGACTTCTACTCAAATTCCATTTCGGCCCAATGTGTTCATATTTGGTATAAAGGGTCCATGGCTGACTGTGGTTCAGATTTTTTCAAATGAGGTCACTCTGTCGAATGAGGGAGGAGCCAATGACATAACTAAAAAAAATTCAGATTGAACTCCTTGCTCAATTTAACAAAAAAACGTTTTTTTTAACATATTATAAAATTTGAAACACAAGACCATTATAACATCTGCCGAGTTATGAAATTTTAATCTTTAATACATCTTTAATCACCCCACATGATCCAGACCCCCACACTACCCCCAACCAACAGCCACTCCACCAGGGGCGCCAGAAGCATCCAAGGGCAGGGGTCAGAGCCTACAAAAAGGGCACTTTTCCGCAAAAAAGGGCATTTTCTCCGCAAACTCGGGGAAAATAACCATAAATTCATTGTGGCAAAAATCCCTATTTTAATGGTATTTGTCGGTTTTATGGCCGTTTTGTGATAAAATTGACAAAAAATTAATATTCCTTTTGAAATTGGTGGTATTTGGACAAAAAAAGTCACATTTTGCTATAAAAACACGAGATTAAACACACAAAAAGCATTTTCTGTCTCCAGAAAAAGGGCAAGTCCTGCCCCCGCTCGCCCCCCTTGATCAAGGGCAGGGGGGTCAGCTGCCCCCTCTTCCGGCGCCCCTGCACTCCACCCCATATCATATTACAATTACCTCTCTCACCAGAAGCAGAGATATATTATCTACCATATGACATGGTAAGGAATTAGCTTCAGAGAGACAGACACAGTAATTGTTATTAATTTAGATTAGAATAACATATGCCATGGGACAGGCTTGTGTAAAAAACTACACTAGCACTGCTGTTTGTTACGGAAGCACAGTAGCGCCACAAATAAAATAATAATTACGGCGTTTAAACGCCCTATTACGGCGTTTAAACGCCCTAATACGGCGTTTAAACGCCCTAATTACGGCGTTTAAACGCCCTAATTACGGCATTTAAACGCCCTATTACGGCGTTTAAACGCCCTAATACGGCGTTTAAACGCCCTAATTACGGCGTTTAAACCCCCTAATGCGACATATGTGGAATGACTAGTGAACCTTCGGACTACTGAACCCTACCCGATCAATGTCTGAACAGAATGAGGTCCCCTAGCAGAGGGTGAATTTGGTGATGCTAGCCGCTATGCGGGTAATATCTCTAAATTCACCCTCTGGGGACCTCATTCTGCAAATGTCAGGCACCTTATTTCCGGGCTTGATACCACCACTGGTATATGCGTTGGTTTGGGTGCAATGTGTCTAACCGTGAAACATGTGGTCCCCTGCTATAAGCATATACCCTTCGCTATGTGCATGTTCGACTAAATGGGGGAGTTTTGAGTGCTTTCTAGTTCATTTTGGATTTTCGGAGAATCGGGCCTTCGGAGAATCGGGCCTTCGGAGTTATGGGCTTTCAGAGAAATCGGGCCTTCGGAATTATGGGGTTTCGGAGAATCGGGCCTTCGGAGTTATGGGCTTTCCAGGGCTGGCATTCTCAGAAATCCGGGCGGGCTAAGACCAGTACTCCTCAATCAGCCTAGGTGGGCTATAGCCCTCCTCAGTGATGATGTCATAGCATGGACATTTTAGCCAACTACAGCGAACTCATTCTAAATACTGGTCATGTGAACTCATTTACCGAATATCTCTGAAATCCATTGAGATTTGTGGAAATGAGCCATGTGACGTCGTCCATTTGCACACACAAAAATAAACAATGTCCAATAACTCTGCTTAAAATATCCTGCCGGACCTGGTTTTCGAACTCGTTCTAGATACTGATCATGTGAACACAAATAACAAAAATCTTTGAAATCCGTTGACATTTGTGGAAATGAGCCCTGTGACGTTGTCTATATGCTATTTGGTAAATAATAAACAAAGTCCAATAACTCCGGTAAAAATAACCGGCTGGACCTGGCATGCGAACTCATTCTAGGTAATGGTCAGGTGAACTCATATACCAAATATCTTTGAAATCCATAGAGATTTGTGGAAATGAGCCCTGTGACGTCGTCTATATGCTATTTGGTAAATTCAACAAAAATAATAAACAAAGTCCAATAACTCTGGTAAAAATATCCGGCTGGACCTGGCATGCGAACTCATTCTAGGTAATGGTCAGGTGAACTCATATACCAAATATCTTTGAAATCCATAGAGATTTGTGGAAATGAGCCCTGTGACGTTGTCTATATGCTATTTGGTAAATAATAAACAAAGTCCAATAACTCCGGTAAAAATAACCGGCTGGACCTGGCATGCGAACTCATTCTAGGTAATGGTCAGGTGAACTCATATACCAAATATCTTTGAAATCCATAGAGATTTGTGGAAATGAGCCCTGTGACGTCGTCTATATGCTATTTGGTAAATTCAACAAAAATAATAAACAAAGTCCAATAACTCTGGTAAAAATATCCGGCTGGACCTGGCATGCGAACTCATTCTAGGTAATGGTCAGGTGAACTCATATACCAAATATCTTTGAAATCCATAGAGATTTGTGGAAATGAGCCCTGTGACGTTGTCTATATGCTATTTGGTAAATAATAAACAAAGTCCAATAACTCCGGTAAAAATAACCGGCTGGACCTGGCATGCGAACTCATTCTAGGTAATGGTCAGGTGAACTCATATACCAAATATCTTTGAAATCCATAGAGATTTGTGGAAATGAGCCCTGTGACGTCGTCTATATGCTATTTGGTAAATTCAACAAAAATAATAAACAAAGTCCAATAACTCTGGTAAAAATATCCGGCTGGACCTGGCATGCGAACTCATTCTAGGTAATGGTCAGGTGAACTCATATACCAAATATCTTTGAAATCCATAGAGATTTGTGGAAATGAGCCCTGTGACGTTGTCTATATGCTATTTGGTAAATAATAAACAAAGTCCAATAACTCCGGTAAAAATAACCGGCTGGACCTGGCATGCGAACTCATTCTAGGTAATGGTCAGGTGAACTCATATACCAAATATCTTTGAAATCCATAGAGATTTGTGGAAATGAGCCCTGTGACGTCGTCTATATGCTATTTGGTAAATTCAACAAAAATAATAAACAAAGTCCAATAACTCTGGTAAAAATATCCTGCCGGACCTGGCTTGTGAACGCATTCTAGGTAACGGTCAGGTGAACTCATATACCAAATATCTTTGAAATCCGTAGACATTTGTTCAAGTTCTGACTCGATCAAATTCGGGACAGACGGACGGACGGACGGCCAGACAGACGGACGGACGGAACCCATTCCTATATCACCCGCAAATTTTAAATTTGGCGGGGGATAATAACAAGAGCACTGCATTATATGAGTAGTGACTCACGATTAATGTTTCTGACTCTATCACCCTATAACCGATGGCCCTTATTCGGGTGGGTAAAGTCTATGGGGTGAGGTACATTTTGGAATGGCTCCCTTTGTAAAATGTATTAACGCAGTTTAGTTCAGATAATGACTATTTCCATTGTCGTGAATGTGATTTCGCTGTAGTTAGCTAAAATGTCCATGCTATGACATCATTCACTGAGGAGGGCTATAGCCCACCTAGGCTGATTGAGGAGGGCTGGTCTTAGCCCGCCCGGATTTCTGAGAATGCCAGCCCTGGAAAGCCCATAACTCCGAAGGCCCGATTCTCCGAAACCCCATAATTCCGAAGGCCCGATTTCTCCGAAAGCCCGATTCTCCGAAAGCCCATAACTCCGAAGGCCCGATTCTCCGAAGGCCCGATTCTCCGAAAATCCAAAATGAACTAGAATGCACTCAAAACTCCCCCATTTAGTCGAACATGCACATAGCGAAGGGTATATGCTTATAGCAGGGGACCACATGTTTCACGGTTAGACACATTGCACCCAAACCAACGCATATACCAGTGGTGGTATCAAGCCCGGAATAAGGTGCCTGACATTTGCAGAATGAGGTCACCAGAAGGTGAATTTAGAGATATTACCCGCATAGCGGCTAGCATCACCAAATTCACCCTCTGCTAGGGGACCTCATTCTGTTCAGACATTGATCGGGTAGGGTTCAGTAGTCCGAAGGTTCACTAGTCATTCCACATATGTCGCATTAGGGCGTTTAAACGCCGTAATTAGGGCGTTTAAACGCCGTATTAGGGCGTTTAAACGCCGTAATAGGGCGTTTAAACGCCGTAATTAGGGCGTTTAAACGCCGTAATTAGGGCGTTTAAACGCCGTATTAGGGCGTTTAAACGCCGTAATAGGGCGTTTAAACGCCGTAATTATTATTTTATTTGTGGCGCTACTGTGCATGCTTCCGTAGTTTGTTGCCAATTTCAAATTAAAAAAAATTCTGTTCACAAGCCTGAATTTAGTGTGTCTGACATTTGCAGAATGAGGTCCCCAGAGGGTGAATTTAGTGATGGTACGTATACCCCATGCAGCAGACTAGCATCACAAATACACACTCCAGGGACCTCTTTCTGCTTATGCCTGTGGAGTATCTAGAGTATCAAATTTACATTTTTAGTTACCTTTTCCCTTCTGTTCAGTTTCTATATCCCATAATTTGCATAATCGAGGTGCTCAATGGGGGTTCATCACCATCTTCAACTGGAGAACGTAAAACTGCTCCTAGGTTTCCCATGGCAGTTGATGCCTAATCAGAATGTGGTCCCCAGAGGGTGAATTCGGTGATGCTAGCCCACCTTGTGGCAAAGCAGCATTAAATTCACCTTGTGGGGACCACATTCTGCAAATTCCAGACACATTAAATTCAGACTTGGCTGTTCCAATATTATTTTCTTAACCACCACTTGTCCAGGTGAAATCATACCATGAATGAATCTCATAGATGAGGATGAATGAATCTCATAGATGAGGATTCACATTTGTTCAAATGGGGGCTAAGATAAGCGGAGATTTAACTCTCCCTGCCCTCCCTATACCTGTATCTTTTAAACCATGCAACAGTTCATATGTTCCTACTTCAGGTTAAACTGCTGAACTGAATTAGCCACAAAGTTAAACTTTGTGGGGGATGTCAGGTTGGTAATTTTCAGAAGTTTGAGAGTTTGAAGTACCGGTAGCAGTTTAAAATTCTAATTTTAACTTTATGGGGGATGTCAAGTTGGTAATTTTCAAAAGTATGAGAGCTTGAAGTACCGGTACCAGTTGAAAAATTCAACCTAAGAGGGATGTGCTGAAGGATTTTTGTGAACGTAGTACTGTGATATGGTTGTCTTCTTTAAAAAGGGTAAGAGGCTTGTGATTTGTCAGTGGTGTGCAATAATTAGAAATTTCATCAATTTCTTCGAGTTTTATTATTCCGCAGAAGGAAGAATAGCCGGTATGGTTATATAATTAATTATTAGTGCCCCTTTAAGACATCTGAGGTGAATGGGACATATCTGATAATATTTCCCATATTCAGACATTTTCAGATCCGGGGATCCAACCGTTTGGCCGAATCTACCCAAACTATGTAAAATAACTACTTGTGCTCTATTAAAACATATGTGAAAGACCTATCTATTAATGCTCGGGTAAAAGTGTCGAGCCGGTTGGTCGTCATTTAAACGGACAAAGAAACAAACACAAATTGGGTTTTATTAAAATAGATAGACGCATATAACGATAAGAAATTAAATCACTTTTGCTAGTATCATTTGTCCTGCTCTGTCACAATTAAGGATTACTACTGAGGCAGATAATCACCAGAAATAAAAAAGATTCTATAAACTTCTGTAACCTCTGCCCCGCTCTGCCCCAATGTTACTACTGGGACGCAGATAACGATGAGAAATAAAAGGTCAGCCGACCACAGTGCCCCCACATTGTACCCCCCGAAAACGTGGCAAGTCGACGCCGAGAAATTAAAAAAAATGTTGAAATCTAAAGGGTTAATAATTCCATAAAGAAATAAATTTTCCGTCATCTATATACCGGTACGTGTTGCACATCTACAGTATGTGGGGAACAATACTCTGAAGTTTCAAATATCTACGATCAAAAATGTAGGAGGAGTTGATTACACCATGAAGGTACCCTCATACAGAAAATTATAAAAAAAAAATTTCAAAGTCGAAAGGCTCATAAATTCTAAATTCTAACTCTGGGGAAAACTTTACCTGTATCTTGTTATAACTGGTCCACATAAATACGGTATTTGCAATTAAAGGATCCAAACTTAAGATATCATCCGGAAACCGAAAAAGTGCGAAATTTTCTAAATAAAAATAAATTGAAAAAAAAAGGGAAATAACTCCATAAAAGTACATAGGATCAAAACTACAATGGCAGAGCACCTGTGTTCTTGGTTGAGACACCTACATACCAAGTTTCAATCAAATCGAATGACCATTGCTGGAGTTATAACTCCGGATGGATTCACGGACGGACGGTCGGAGCGCACGGACGGACGCGGCTGATTACAATTATTATAGCCCCCCCCCCCCCCCCAAAAAAAATTCCGGAGACAATAAAACAATTCTTTAAACTGTTGTAACGTCTGTCCCGCTCTGTCCCAAAGTTTACTACCGGAACGCAGATAATCACGAGAAATCAAATCACTTCTACAAGACTTTAGTTGCTGTAACGTTTATGTCCCACTCTGTCCCAAGGCTTTCTACACACATGGGACAAAAACATAACTTTCTGTTCATGTTTCTTGCCATATATCAACATTCATTGACTGTCTTGTTCGTGTTTACATTGTTTAAAAGTTGAGGGACATAATAATGGAGAAAATGAGTTGATTGAAGTTAAGGCATGCCTAGGCCTACCCTATATCAGCTTCCAGACTAGACCTATTACTAGTCTATTTGCGTTTTCATTGCTGCCGCATGAATTTTGACATCTGGTGACGTCATCAATGAACACATGATAGGCCTATGCTTTTTTTTTGCTACCGGTGGATAGAGAATTCCTATACCTACAAAATGACATGTCACCTCTTAAAATCCAATCACAATGACATCACATAGGCCCCTATATGGGATAGGCCTACAGTTCTCCGACCCCATCCTAATCGGACAAAAATGGTGACTGAGTAAGGTTAAAAACTGATAAGCAGGTACACTATAGACTATATAGAGCCCAAAATATGTGTTTCCTGAACAATACACCTTAGGTTACATGAAATTACCAAAGAAGTCAAGTTATGGTGGGTCCTACCAGCTCATACTGGATTAGCCTAATATGTTTTCGATCAATCTGACACCGTGATTAATTAACAAGAAGCTTTTATCCCGCGAAACCGCGCGTTGCATGTGCAGTGACGTAGACGTCGCGCGTGTTTCCAAGGGGCTAGCTATAACGCCCCAACCGTAAAACGGTACTTCACTTTTGCAATTGTAATCATCTACGATGGCAGCATTCAATATAATGACGATGAGTGAGTTGGAGGGAGCAAGGGTAAAAACTTATGTAGCAGCCAGCCTGGGGCTGGACACAGAGGGGCAGAAAATTCAGGTTTGTTTTTAACATATAGGCTATTATTTTTTTTTTATTAATATTAATTTTAACAGAAATTCAGAATGTTAACTTAATTGTTATTTTATTTATATTTATTAATATTATAACACAAGATAATAAGTTATCAATTTACTGATTTAGTAATAATAGTATAATTTACAGTTGGCTAATTAAGTAAATTATATCATCACACTATGATACTTAACACTAACAGTAACAGCCTAAATAAATTAGTCTAAAGTTTTAATTAAACTACTATTTGCAGTAATTTGATGACTAATAATGTAATATAATAACTACTGTCTACACTACGACTACCGCCTCGTGGTACTAGTACCGGTACACTAGTCTACACTACTACAGTCTACACTACAGTACTGTCAGTAGTCTGATTTAAATATAGTTAATAGTATTACTATTACATATTAGTAGTATTACTAATATTATATTAATTAATAATATATACCATTCATTAGTG
>CP136064.1:2877779-2905279 GCA_032622095.1 Siphonodentalium dalli
AGGCCGAGGTCTCTCAAACAAAAGATGTCCGCCAGGCCGAGGTCTCTCAAACAAGATGTCCGACAAGGCCGAGGTCTCAAACAAGATGTCCGACAAGGCCGAGGTCTCTCAAACAAAAGATGTCCGCCAGGCCGAGGTCTCTCAAACAAGATGTCCGACAAGGCCGAGGTCTCTCAAACAAAAGATGTCCGCCAGGCCGAGGTCTCTCAAACAAGATGTCCGACAAGGCTGAGGTCTCTCAAACAAAAGATGTCCGCCAGGCCGAGGTCTCTCAAACAAGATGTCCGACAGGCCGAGGTCTCTCAAACAAGATGTCCGACAAGCCCGAGGTCTCTCAAACAAGATGTCCGACAAGGCCGAGGTCTCTCAAACAAGATGTCCGACAAGGCCGAGGTCTCTCAAACAAGATGTCCGACAAGGCCGAGGTCTCTCAAACAAGATGTCCGACAAGGCCGAGGTCTCAAACAAGATGTCCGACAAGGCCGAGGTCTCTCAAACAAAAGATGTCCGCCAGGCCGAGGTCTCTCAAACAAGATGTCCGACAAGGCCGAGGTCTCTCAAACAAAAGATGTCCGCCAGGCCGAGGTCTCTCAAACAAGATGTCCGACAAGGCTGAGGTCTCTCAAACAAAAGATGTCCGCCAGGCCGAGGTCTCTCAAACAAGATGTCCGACAGGCCGAGGTCTCTCAAACAAGATGTCCGACAAGCCCGATGTCTCTCAAACAAGATGTCCGACAAGGCCGAGGTCTCTAAAACAAGATGTCCGACAAGGCCGAGGTCTCTCAAACAAGATGTCCGACAAGGCCGAGGTCTCTCAAACAAGATGTCCGACAAGGCCGAGGTCTCTCAAACAAGATGTCCGACAAGGCCGAGGTCTCTCAAACAAGATGTCCGACAAGGCCGAAGTCTCTCAAACAAGATGTCCGACAAGGCCGAGGTCTCTCAAACAAGATGTCCGACAAGGCCGAGGTCTCAAACAAGATGTCCGACAAGGCCGAGGTCTCAAACAAGATGTCCGACAAGGCCGAGGTCTCAAACAAGATGTCCGACAAGGCCGAGGTCTCAAACAAGATGTCCGACAAGGCCGAGGTCTCTCAAACAAGATGTCCGACAAGGCCGAGGTCTCTCAAACAAGATGTCCGACAAGGCCGAGTTCTCTCAAACAAGATGTCCGACAAGGCCGAGATCTCTCAAACAAGATGTCTGTCCGACAAGGCCGAGGTCTCTCAAACAAGATGTCCGACAAGGCCGAGGTCTCTCAAACAAGATGTCCGACATGGCCGAGGTCTCTCAAACAAGATGTCTGTCCGACAAGGCCGATGTCTCAAACAAGATGTCCGACAAGGCAAAGGTCTCTCAAACAAGATGTCCGACAAGGCCGAGGTCTCTCAAACAAGATGTCCGACAAGGCCGAGGTCTCTCAAACAAGATATCCGACAAGGCCGAGGTCTCTCAAACAAGATGTCCGACAAGGCCGAGGTCTCTCAAACAAGATGTCCGACAAGGCCGAGGTCTCAAACAAGATGTCCGACAAGGCCGAGGTCTCAAACAAGATGTCCGACAAGGCCGAGGTCTCTCAAACAAAAGATGTCCGCCAGGCCGAGGTCTCTCAAACAAGATGTCCGACAAGGCCGAGGTCTCTCAACCAAGATTTCCGACAAGGCCGAGGTCTCTCAAACAAGATGTCTGTCCGACAAGGCCGATGTCTCTCAAACAAGATGTCCGACAAGGCAGAGGTCTCTCAAACAAGATGTCCGACAAGGCCGAGGTCTCAAACAAGATGTCCGACAAGGCCGAGGTATCTCAAACAAGATGTCCGACAAGGCCGAGGTCTCTCAAACAAGATGTCCGACAAGGCCGATGTCTCAAACAAGATGTCCGACAAGGCCGAGGTCTCTCAAACAAAAGATGTCCGCCAGGCCGAGGTCTCTCAAACAAGATGTCCGACAAGGCCGAGGTCTCAAACAAGATGTCCGACAAGGCCGAGGTCTCTCAAACAAAAGATGTCCGCCAGGCCGAGGTCTCTCAAACAAGATGTCCGACAAGGCCGAGGTCTCTCAAACAAAAGATGTCCGCCAGGCCGAGGTCTCTCAAACAAGATGTCCGACAAGGCTGAGGTCTCTCAAACAAAAGATGTCCGCCAGGCCGAGGTCTCTCAAACAAGATGTCCGACAAGGCCGAGGTCTCTCAAACAAGATGTCCGACAAGGCCGAGGTCTCAAACAAGATGTCCGACAAGGCCGAGGTCTCAAACAAGATGTCCGACAAGGCCGAGGTCTCTCAAACAAAAGATGTCCGCCAGGCCGAGGTCTCTCAAACAAGATGTCCGACAAGGCCGAGGTCTCTCAAACAAGATGTCCGACAAGGCCGAGGTCTCTCAAACAAGATGTCTGTCCGACAAGGCCGATGTCTCAAACAAGATGTCCGACAAGGCAGAGGTCTCTCAAACAAGATGTCCGACAAGGCCGAGATCTCAAACAAGATGTCCGACAAGGCCGAGGTCTCTCAAACAAGATGTCCGACAAGGCCGAGGTCTCAAACAAGATGTCCGACAAGGCCGAGGTCTCAAACAAGATGTCCGACAAGGCCGAGGTCTCAAACAAGATGTCCGACAAGGCCGAGGTCTCTCAAACAAGATGTCCGACAAGGCCGAGGTCTCAAACAAGATGTCCGACAAGGCCGAGGTATTTCAAACAAGATGTCCGACAAGGCCGAGGTCTCCCAAACAAGATGTCCGACAAGGCCGAGGTCTCAAACAAGATGTCCGACAAGGCCGAGGTCTCTCAAACAAGATGTCCGACAAGGCCGAGGTCTCTCAAACAAGATGTCCGGCAAGGCCGAGGTCTCAAACAAGATGTCCGACAAGGCCGAGGTCTCAAACAAGATGTCCGACAAGGCCGAGGTCTCTCAAACAAGATGTCCGACAAGGCCGAGGTCTCTCAAACAAGATGTCCGACAAGGCCGCGGTCTCAAACAAGATTTCCGACAAGGCCGAGGTCTCAAACAAGGT
Organism: Siphonodentalium dalli; assembly: GCA_032622095.1. Classification (NCBI taxonomy): domain Eukaryota; kingdom Metazoa; phylum Mollusca; class Scaphopoda; order Gadilida; family Siphonodentaliidae; genus Siphonodentalium; species Siphonodentalium dalli. The sequence continues at coordinate 2,880,789 of CP136064.1, forward strand.
GTCCGACAAGGCCGAGGTCTCTCAAACAAGATGTCCGACAAGGCCGAGGTCTCAAACAAGATGTCCGACAAGGCCGAGGTATCTCAAACAAGATGTCCGACAAGGCCGAGGTCTCCCAAACAAGATGTCCGACAAGGCCGAGGTCTCAAACAAGATGTCCGACAAGGCCGAGGTCTCTCAAACAAAAGATGTCCGCCAGGCCGAGGTCTCTCAAACAAGATGTCCGACAAGGCCGAGGTCTCAAACAAGATGTCCGACAAGGCCGAGGTCTCTCAAACAAAAGATATCCGCCAGGCCGAGGTCTCTCAAACAAGATGTCCGACAAGGCCGAGGTCTCTCAAACAAAAGATGTCCGCCAGGCCGAGGTCTCTCAAACAAGATGTCCGACAAGGCCGAGGTCTCTCAAACAAGATGTCCGACAAGGCCGAGGTCTCAAACAAGATGTCCGACAAGGCCGAGGTCTCAAACAAGATGTCCGACAAGGCCGAGGTCTCAAACAAGATGTCCGACAAGGCCGAGGTCTCACAAACAAGATGTCCGACAAGGCCGAAGTCTCTCAAACAAGATGTCCGACAGGCCGAGGTCTCTCAAACAAGATGTCCGACAGGCCGAGGTCTCTCAAACAAGATGTCCGACAAGCCCGAGGTCTCTCAAACAAGATGTCCGACAAGGCCGAGGTCTCTCAAACAAGATGTCCGACAAGGCCGAGGTCTCTCAAACAAGATGTCCGACAAGGCCGAGGTCTCTCAAACAAGATGTCCGACAAGGCCGAGGTCTCTCAAACAAGATGTCCGACAAGGCCGAGGTCTCTCAAACAAGATGTCCGACAAGGCCGAAGTCTCTCAAACAAGATGTCCGACAAGGCCGAGGTCTCTCAAACAAGATGTCCGACAAGGCCGAGGTCTCAAACAAGATGTCCGACAAGGCCGAGGTCTCAAACAAGATGTCCGACAAGGCCGAGGTCTCAAACAAGATGTCCGACAAGGCCGAGGTCTCAAACAAGATGTCCGACAAGGCCGAGGTCTCTCAAACAAGATGTCCGACAAGGCCGAGGTCTCTCAAACAAGATGTCCGACAAGGCCGAGTTCTCTCAAACATGATGTCCGACAAGGCCGAGATCTCTCAAACAAGATGTCTGTCCGACAAGGCCGAGGTCTCTCAAACAAGATGTCCGACAAGGCCGAGGTCTCTCAAACAAGATGTCCGACATGGCCGAGGTCTCTCAAACAAGATGTCTGTCCGACAAGGCCGATGTCTCAAACAAGATGTCCGACAAGGCAGAGGTCTCTCAAACAAGATGTCCGACAAGGCCGAGGTCTCTCAAACAAGATGTCCGACAAGGCCGAGGTCTCAAACAAGATGTCCGACAAGGCCGAGGTCTCAAACAAGATGTCCGACAAGGCCGAGGTCTCAAACAAGATGTCCGACAAGGCCGAGGTCTCAAACAAGATGTCCGACAAGGCCGAGGTCTCTCAAACAAGATGTCCGACAAGGCCGAGGTCTCTCAAACAAGATGTCCGACAAGGCCGAGTTCTCTCAAACAAGATGTCCGACAAGGCCGAGATCTCTCAAACAAGATGTCTGTCCGACAAGGCCGAGGTCTCTCAAACAAGATGTCCGACAAGGCCGAGGTCTCTCAAACAAGATGTCCGACATGGCCGAGGTCTCTCAAACAAGATGTCTGTCCGACAAGGCCGATGTCTCAAACAAGATGTCCGACAAGGCAAAGGTCTCTCAAACAAGATGTCCGACAAGGCCGAGGTCTCAAACAAGATGTCCGACAAGGCCGAGGTCTCAAACAAGATGTCCGACAAGGCCGAGGTCTCTCAAACAAAAGATGTCCGCCAGGCCGAGGTCTCTCAAACAAGATGTCCGACAAGGCCGAGGTCTCTCAAACAAGATTTCCGACAAGGCCGAGGTCTCTCAAACAAGATGTCTGTCCGACAAGGCCGATGTCTCTCAAACAAGATGTCCGACAAGGCAGAGGTCTCTCAAACAAGATGTCCGACAAGGCCGAGGTCTCAAACAAGATGTCCGACAAGGCCGAGGTATCTCAAACAAGATGTCCGACAAGGCCGAGGTCTCTCAAACAAGATGTCCGACAAGGCCGATGTCTCAAACAAGATGTCCGACAAGGCCGAGGTCTCTCAAACAAAAGATGTCCGCCAGGCCGAGGTCTCTCAAACAAGATGTCCGACAAGGCCGAGGTCTCAAACAAGATGTCCGACAAGGCCGAGGTCTCTCAAACAAAAGATGTCCGCCAGGCCGAGGTCTCTCAAACAAGATGTCCGCCAGGCCGAGGTCTCTCAAACAAGATGTCCGACAAGGCCGAGGTCTCTCAAACAAAAGATGTCCGCCAGGCCGAGGTCTCTCAAACAAGATGTCCGACAAGGCTGAGGTCTCTCAAAAAAAGATGTCCGCCAGGCCGAGGTCTCTCAAACAAGATGTCCGACAAGGCCGAGGTCTCTCAAACAAGATGTCCGACAAGGCCGAGGTCTCAAACAAGATGTCCGACAAGGCCGAGGTCTCAAACAAGATGTCCGACAAGGCCGAGGTCTCTCAAACAAAAGATGTCCGCCAGGCCGAGGTCTCTCAAACAAGATGTCCGACAAGGCCGAGGTCTCTCAAACAAGATGTCCGACAAGGCCGAGGTCTCTCAAACAAGATGTCTGTCCGACAAGGCCGATGTCTCAAACAAGATGTCCGACAAGGCAGAGGTCTCTCAAACAAGATGTCCGACAAGGCCGAGATCTCAAACAAGATGTCCGACAAGGCCGAGGTCTCTCAAACAAGATGTCCGACAAGGCCGAGGTCTCAAACAAGATGTCCGACAAGGCCGAGGTCTCAAACAAGATGTCCGACAAGGCCGAGGTCTCAAACAAGATGTCCGACAAGGCCGAGGTCTCTCAAACAAGATGTCCGACAAGGCCGAGGTCTCAAACAAGATGTCCGACAAGGCCGAGGTATTTCAAACAAGATGTCCGACAAGGCCGAGGTCTCCCAAACAAGATGTCCGACAAGGCCGAGGTCTCAAACAAGATGTCCGACAAGGCCGAGGTCTCTCAAACAAGATGTCCGACAAGGCCGAGGTCTCTCAAACAAGATGTCCGGCAAGGCCGAGGTCTCAAACAAGATGTCCGACAAGGCCGAGGTCTCAAACAAGATGTCCGACAAGGCCGAGGTCTCTCAAACAAGATGTCCGACAAGGCCGAGGTCTCTCAAACAAGATGTCCGACAAGGCCGCGGTCTCAAACAAGATTTCCGACAAGGCCGAGGTCTCAAACAAGGTGTCCGACAAGGCCGAGGTCTCTCAAACAAGATGTCCGACAAGGCCGAGGTCTCAAACAAGATGTCCGACAAGGCCGAGGTATCTCAAACAAGATGTCCGACAAGGCCGAGGTCTCCCAAACAAGATGTCCGACAAGGCCGAGGTCTCAAACAAGATGTCCGACAAGGCCGAGGTCTCTCAAACAAAAGATGTCCGCCAGGCCGAGGTCTCTCAAACAAGATGTCCGACAAGGCCGAGGTCTCAAACAAGATGTCCGACAAGGCCGAGGTCTCTCAAACAAAAGATATCCGCCAGGCCGAGGTCTCTCAAACAAGATGTCCGACAAGGCCGAGGTCTCTCAAACAAAAGATGTCCGCCAGGCCGAGGTCTCTCAAACAAGATGTCCGACAAGGCCGAGGTCTCTCAAACAAGATGTCCGACAAGGCCGAGGTCTCAAACAAGATGTCCGACAAGGCCGAGGTCTCAAACAAGATGTCCGACAAGGCCGAGGTCTCAAACAAGATGTCCGACAAGGCCGAGGTCTCACAAACAAGATGTCCGACAAGGCCGAAGTCTCTCAAACAAGATGTCCGACAGGCCGAGGTCTCTCAAACAAGATGTCCGACAGGCCGAGGTCTCTCAAACAAGATGTCCGACAAGCCCGAGGTCTCTCAAACAAGATGTCCGACAAGGCCGAGGTCTCTCAAACAAGATGTCCGACAAGGCCGAGGTCTCTCAAACAAGATGTCCGACAAGGCCGAGGTCTCTCAAACAAGATGTCCGACAAGGCCGAGGTCTCTCAAACAAGATGTCCGACAAGGCCGAGGTCTCTCAAACAAGATGTCCGACAAGGCCGAAGTCTCTCAAACAAGATGTCCGACAAGGCCGAGGTCTCTCAAACAAGATGTCCGACAAGGCCGAGGTCTCAAACAAGATGTCCGACAAGGCCGAGGTCTCAAACAAGATGTCCGACAAGGCCGAGGTCTCAAACAAGATGTCCGACAAGGCCGAGGTCTCAAACAAGATGTCCGACAAGGCCGAGGTCTCTCAAACAAGATGTCCGACAAGGCCGAGGTCTCTCAAACAAGATGTCCGACAAGGCCGAGTTCTCTCAAACATGATGTCCGACAAGGCCGAGATCTCTCAAACAAGATGTCTGTCCGACAAGGCCGAGGTCTCTCAAACAAGATGTCCGACAAGGCCGAGGTCTCTCAAACAAGATGTCCGACATGGCCGAGGTCTCTCAAACAAGATGTCTGTCCGACAAGGCCGATGTCTCAAACAAGATGTCCGACAAGGCAGAGGTCTCTCAAACAAGATGTCCGACAAGGCCGAGGTCTCTCAAACAAGATGTCCGACAAGGCCGAGGTCTCTCAAACAAGATGTCCGACAAGCCCGAGGTTTCTCAAACAAGATGTCCGACAAGGCCGAGGTCTCTCAAACAAGATGTCCGACAAGGCCGATGTCTCAAACAAGATGTCCGACAAGGCCGAGGTCTCAAACAAGATGTCCGACAAGGCCGAGGTCTCTCAAACAAAAGATGTCCGCCAGGCCGAGGTCTCTCAAACAAGATGTCCGACAAGGCCGAGGTCTCTCAAACAAGATTTCCGACAAGGCCGAGGTCTCTCAAACAAGATGTCTGTCCGACAAGGCCGAGGTCTCTCAAACAAGATGTCTGTCCGACAAGGCCGAGGTCTCTCAAACAAGATGTCCGACAAGGCAGAGGTCTCTCAAACAAGATGTCCGACAAGGCCGAGGTCTCAAACAAGATGTCCGACAAGGCCGAGGTATCTCAAACAAGATGTCCGACAAGGCCGAGGTCTCTCAAACAAGATGTCCGACAAGGCCGATGTCTCAAACAAGATGTCCGACAAGGCCGAGGTCTCTCAAACAAAAGATGTCCGCCAGGCCGAGGTCTCTCAAACAAGATGTCCGACAAGGCCGAGGTCTCAAACAAGATGTCCGACAAGGCCGAGGTCTCTCAAACAAAAGATGTCCGCCAGGCCGAGGTCTCTCAAACAAGATGTCCGACAAGGCCGAGGTCTCTCAAACAAAAGATGTCCGCCAGGCCGAGGTCTCTCAAACAAGATGTCCGACAAGGCTGAGGTCTCTCAAACAAAAGATGTCCGCCAGGCCGAGGTCTCTCAAACAAGATGTCCGACAGGCCGAGGTCTCTCAAACAAGATGTCCGACAAGCCCGAGGTCTCTCAAACAAGATGTCCGACAAGGCCGAGGTCTCTCAAACAAGATGTCCGACAAGGCCGAGGTCTCTCAAACAAGATGTCCGACAAGGCCGAGGTCTCTCAAACAAGATGTCCGACAAGGCCGAGGTCTCTCAAACAAGATGTCCGACAAGGCCGAGGTCTCTCAAACAAGATGTCCGACAAGGCCGAAGTCTCTCAAACAAGATGTCCGACAAGGCCGAGGTCTCTCAAACAAGATGTCCGACAAGGCCGAGGTCTCAAACAAGATGTCCGACAAGGCCGAGGTCTCAAACAAGATGTCCGACAAGGCCGAGGTCTCAAACAAGATGTCCGACAAGGCCGAGGTCTCAAACAAGATGTCCGACAAGGCCGAGGTCTCTCAAACAAGATGTCCGACAAGGCCGAGGTCTCTCAAACAAGATGTCCGACAAGGCCGAGTTCTCTCAAACAAGATGTCCGACAAGGCCGAGATCTCTCAAACAAGATGTCTGTCCGACAAGGCCGAGGTCTCTCAAACAAGATGTCCGACAAGGCCGAGGTCTCTCAAACAAGATGTCCGACATGGCCGAGGTCTCTCAAACAAGATGTCTGTCCGACAAGGCCGATGTCTCAAACAAGATGTCCGACAAGGCAAAGGTCTCTCAAACAAGATGTCCGACAAGGCCGAGGTCTCTCAAACAAGATGTCCGACAAGGCCGAGGTCTCTCAAACAAGATATCCGACAAGGCCGAGGTCTCTCAAACAAGATGTCCGACAAGGCCGAGGTCTCTCAAACAAGATGTCCGACAAGGCCGAGGTCTCAAACAAGATGTCCGACAAGGCCGAGGTCTCAAACAAGATGTCCGACAAGGCCGAGGTCTCTCAAACAAAAGATGTCCGCCAGGCCGAGGTCTCTCAAACAAGATGTCCGACAAGGCCGAGGTCTCTCAAACAAGATTTCCGACAAGGCCGAGGTCTCTCAAACAAGATGTCTGTCCGACAAGGCCGATGTCTCTCAAACAAGATGTCCGACAAGGCAGAGGTCTCTCAAACAAGATGTCCGACAAGGCCGAGGTCTCAAACAAGATGTCCGACAAGGCCGAGGTATCTCAAACAAGATGTCCGACAAGGCCGAGGTCTCTCAAACAAGATGTCCGACAAGGCCGATGTCTCAAACAAGATGTCCGACAAGGCCGAGGTCTCTCAAACAAAAGATGTCCGCCAGGCCGAGGTCTCTCAAACAAGATGTCCGACAAGGCCGAGGTCTCAAACAAGATGTCCGACAAGGCCGAGGTCTCTCAAACAAAAGATGTCCGCCAGGCCGAGGTCTCTCAAACAAGATGTCCGACAAGGCCGAGGTCTCTCAAACAAAAGATGTCCGCCAGGCCGAGGTCTCTCAAACAAGATGTCCGACAAGGCTGAGGTCTCTCAAACAAAAGATGTCCGCCAGGCCGAGGTCTCTCAAACAAGATGTCCGACAAGGCCGAGGTCTCTCAAACAAGATGTCCGACAAGGCCGAGGTCTCAAACAAGATGTCCGACAAGGCCGAGGTCTCAAACAAGATGTCCGACAAGGCCGAGGTCTCTCAAACAAAAGATGTCCGCCAGGCCGAGGTCTCTCAAACAAGATGTCCGACAAGGCCGAGGTCTCTCAAACAAGATGTCCGACAAGGCCGAGGTCTCTCAAACAAGATGTCTGTCCGACAAGGCCGATGTCTCAAACAAGATGTCCGACAAGGCAGAGGTCTCTCAAACAAGATGTCCGACAAGGCCGAGATCTCAAACAAGATGTCCGACAAGGCCGAGGTCTCTCAAACAAGATGTCCGACAAGGCCGAGGTCTCAAACAAGATGTCCGACAAGGCCGAGGTCTCAAACAAGATGTCCGACAAGGCCGAGGTCTCAAACAAGATGTCCGACAAGGCCGAGGTCTCTCAAACAAGATGTCCGACAAGGCCGAGGTCTCAAACAAGATGTCCGACAAGGCCGAGGTATCTCAAACAAGATGTCCGACAAGGCCGAGGTCTCCCAAACAAGATGTCCGACAAGGCCGAGGTCTCAAACAAGATGTCCGACAAGGCCGAGGTCTCTCAAACAAGATGTCCGACAAGGCCGAGGTCTCTCAAACAAGATGTCCGGCAAGGCCGAGGTCTCAAACAAGATGTCCGACAAGGCCGAGGTCTCAAACAAGATGTCCGACAAGGCCGAGGTCTCTCAAACAAGATGTCCGACAAGGCCGAGGTCTCTCAAACAAGATGTCCGACAAGGCCGCGGTCTCAAACAAGATTTCCGACAAGGCCGAGGTCTCAAACAAGGTGTCCGACAAGGCCGAGGTCTCTCAAACAAGATGTCCGACAAGGCCGAGGTCTCAAACAAGATGTCCGACAAGGCCGAGGTATCTCAAACAAGATGTCCGACAAGGCCGAGGTCTCCCAAACAAGATGTCCGACAAGGCCGAGGTCTCAAACAAGATGTCCGACAAGGCCGAGGTCTCTCAAACAAAAGATGTCCGCCAGGCCGAGGTCTCTCAAACAAGATGTCCGACAAGGCCGAGGTCTCAAACAAGATGTCCGACAAGGCCGAGGTCTCTCAAACAAAAGATGTCCGCCAGGCCGAGGTCTCTCAAACAAGATGTCCGACAAGGCCGAGGTCTCTCAAACAAAAGATGTCCGCCAGGCCGAGGTCTCTCAAACAAGATGTCCGACAAGGCCGAGGTCTCTCAAACAAGATGTCCGACAAGGCCGAGGTCTCAAACAAGATGTCCGACAAGGCCGAGGTCTCAAACAAGATGTCCGACAAGGCCGAGGTCTCTCAAACAAAAGATGTCCGCCAGGCCGAGGTCTCTCAAACAAGATGTCCGACAAGGCCGAGGTCTCTCAAACAAGATGTCCGACAAGGCCGAGGTCTCTCAAACAAGATGTCTGTCCGACAAGGCCGATGTCTCAAACAAGATGTCCGACAAGGCAGAGGTCTCTCAAACAAGATGTCCGACAAGGCCGAGATCTCAAACAAGATGTCCGACAAGGCCGAGGTCTCTCAAACAAGATGTCCGACAAGGCCGAGGTCTCAAACAAGATGTCCGACAAGGCCGAGGTCTCAAACAAGATGTCCGACAAGGCCGAGGTCTCTCAAACAAGATGTCCGACAAGGCCGAGGTCTCTCAAACAAGATGTCCGACAAGGCCGAGGTCTCAAACAAGATGTCCGACAAGGCCGAGGTCTCAAACAAGATGTCCGACAAGGCCGAGGTCTCTCAAACAAGATGTCCGACAAGGCCGAGGTCTCAAACAAGATGTCCGACAAGGCCGAGGTATCTCAAACAAGATGTCCGACAAGGCCGAGGTCTCCCAAACAAGATGTCCGACAAGGCCGAGGTCTCAAACAAGATGTCCGACAAGGCCGAGGTCTCTCAAACAAGATGTCCGACAAGGCCGAGGTCTCTCAAACAAGATGTCCGACAAGGCCGAGGTCTCAAACAAGATGTCCGACAAGGCCGAGGTCTCAAACAAGATGTCCGACAAGGCCGAGGTCTCTCAAACAAGATGTCCGACAAGGCCGAGGTCTCTCAAACAAGATGTCCGACAAGGCCGAGGTCTCAAACAAGATTTCCGACAAGGCCGAGGTCTCAAACAAGATGTCCGACAAGGCCGAGGTCTCTCAAACAAGATGTCCGACAAGGCCGAGGTCTCAAACAAGATGTCCGACAAGGCCGAGGTATCTCAAACAAGATGTCCGACAAGGCCGAGTTCTCCCAAACAAGATGTCCGACAAGGCCGAGGTCTCAAACAAGATGTCCGACAAGGCCGAGGTCTCTCAAACAAAAGATGTCCGCCAGGCCGAGGTCTCTCAAACAAGATGTCCGACAAGGCCGAGGTCTCTCAAACAAGATGTCCGACAAGGCCGAGGTCTCAAACAAGATGTCCGACAAGGCCGAGGTCTCAAACAAGATGTCCGACAAGGCCGAGGTCTCTCAAACAAAAGATGTCCGCCAGGCCGAGGTCTCTCAAACAAGATGTCCGACAAGGCCGAGGTCTCTCAAACAAGATGTCCGACAAGGCCGAGGTCTCTCAAACAAGATGTCTGTCCGACAAGGCCGATGTCTCAAACAAGATGTCCGACAAGGCAGAGGTCTCTCAAACAAGATGTCCGACAAGGCCGAGATCTCAAACAAGATGTCCGACAAGGCCGAGGTCTCTCAAACAAGATGTCCGACAAGGCCGAGGTCTCAAACAAGATGTCCGACAAGGCCGAGGTCTCAAACAAGATGTCCGACAAGGCCGAGGTCTCTCAAACAAGATGTCCGACAAGGCCGAGGTCTCTCAAACAAGATGTCCGACAAGGCCGAGGTCTCAAACAAGATGTCCGACAAGGCCGAGGTCTCAAACAAGATGTCCGACAAGGCCGAGGTCTCTCAAACAAGATGTCCGACAAGGCCGAGGTCTCTCAAACAAGATGTCCGACAAGGCCGAGGTCTCAAACAAGATGTCCGACAAGGCCGAGGTCTCAAACAAGATGTCCGACAGGCCGAGGTCTCTCAAACAAGATGTCCGACAAGGCCGAGGTCTCTCAAACAAGATGTCCGACAAATACTTGTAAATCTACTTCCATGGAGCCTTCTGCAGTCAAAAACCCATAAAATCTCATTAAATGCTAAATGCAAACGTTTTCGCTAATAATGTGTATACTTCAGCAATTTGATATGATTAGAGGATGATGTGTAACTCATACCTTATATGGCAACATCATGACGTTTCTTGTTTTTAATTGATAAACATGAAGCCATGTCAATAAGATGTTTGTTGTTGGGATTAGAATTAATTCATCAAACATATTGTGTTTGCAATATCACACTTATTAGCTGTAATTATTCATTGCAAACTGAGTTCTAATGCATTGTATGCTCTGATGTAAATGGTTTATTGCAGACGATGAATCATGTCAATGAAACGTACAGATCAATACAACAGACATACTACATTTCTGAACAGCACTTAACAAGTATATATTGCATTTCTTTCATACTCCAGACATTATGCTGTTGAATTTCAACAGAATATTTTTTTTACATAACACATCATACGAACTTGACAATAACATACTATCTACGCGATATTTTTAATCTGAATGAGGAAAAATGTGTCCGGCATATTTTCCTTAACCCTTCCATGTCAGTAGCATCCTGAATTTTTTGCGAAAAGTCTGTGCCGATGCATTCTCTTATATATGCAGATTTGGAGTAGTTTATGTGAGTCACCCATAGGGAGCAAGCCTTGAAATAGTGATGCAGCGGGCTAGCATCACCAAATTCACCCTCTGGAAACCTCATTCTGCTACTGCCTAAGAAGAATGAGGTCCCCGGGGTTGAATTTGGTGATGCTAGCCCGCTGCCCTCTGGGGACCTCATTCTGCAAATGACAGGCTCACTATTTCAAGACTTGATACGGAGCCTCGCATTTATAAGAGGATGCAAGGGCTAACAATACTTACCTTGACCGTGTAGGCCATTACATTCTCTTATATATGTAAGGATCCCTATGGAGACTCGATTATATTAAAGTCATGAAAGGGTGAAAGGAAAAACAACTGGACATAGCTCCAAATTATATTCAACTGACAAAGTCTTCTATTGCAGATTATAAACTAGGTACAGACTAATCATTGCTATCGATTCCAAGGCGATACAAGGTATGTGAAGATAATAATTATCTCTTTCATATTTGTACTTCCAAATACTATGAAACTAATACAAATGTGATAAAGGATGTGATCAGCTTAAATTTGCTAGCTACAGTTGTGATTAAAATTTAACATAGAGAATTTTGCTTCAATTTTGATTGTACTATATAGATAAAACAAACTGCACTCATGTGCTAAAAACGTACTACGTGAAGAGAAGTAATATTGTGAAATATTTTGGTGTGAAAGTACATCGCTTATCGAAACAAGCGAGTTTGTATATTTTGTCTCGATATCACCATCATCATGTCTTTCAAGGTTCATAAAATTCACACAATGAGATGATTTTGACTATAGGATTCCTATAGGGGCTTGTTCTATCAGGACATAATTCAATGTTATAAACCTTAGGGTGGATACACACATGCATGTAATCTCTGTGTGTAAAATACATGTATTTTACACGTAAAATACATCTATTTTACACGGCCACGCCAATAATTGACAACACTAATCACCTGAGCGCGAGCGGTACGTTGTTAACAGGCCAGACAAGTGATTAGTTGTAAGCGAAGTCAATCTGTCTGCTGGCAGGACATTTAAGGACAGTGCAAAACATGTCTTCTCTGCGGAAATTAGTCAAGTCTGTGTGATATCCTGCATTAGTAATGCACGAACACCAGATGCGATACGTCTGGCATATAGAACATGTTCGACCATGATGATTGTTTGGCGTGGGGTCTCGAAAGCTTCAAATCGGTAAGGGACTTAGTTGAATATATCGGTTGAAATAATCTGGGCAAGAAGGTATATAATATATTTACTTAAGTAGCTCAGAGTTAGCCACCCCGCCTGGTAGCTTTTGGGATCATATATTAGTATAGCCTCAAGTCGGGGATCACATATAGCCCCAAGTCGGGGGAATCCTGATCCACCACTGCTATAAATATCAATAGAGGACTGGTAATTATTGAAATAGAACGCCCACCACATGGGTTATCACACGAACAATTATTTTAAGTGGCCTGGCGACTCGGTTCAAGGTAGCGGTTTTTCTCCATTCCGACTTAAGGGTCAGACGCACGTTTTGCCAAAATTTCCTGGTATTTCAAAATGTAATTTCTCTAAATCTATCAGGAATATCTTTGTGAACATTTGTACAAGAGATTATTGTGGTACCATACATAAGAACCATTGGACATTTGGTTATTATAATCTCATTTACTTTACTTTTATGACATGAAAAATCTTTAATATTTCACTGTGTTCAGGTACCGAGAACTACTGTAAAACAGATTTTTTCGAAAGTGCATTTCATATATACATGATATCATATCTGAAGATCATGAGAGGAGACTTAATTTTTCTTGATTCATGAAATTAAATGATTATTTTCATTCAGAAAGACAACTACCATAAATAATTTTTTATTATTGAGAATGCTCATGCCATGCTTGTTGGTCATTGAAAAATTGGGCTCAGTTGATTCTGGGTCATGGGTTCATAACCAAGTTAAATCTGACCACCATATCTCTTAACACTGTGGCCTAATTTCTGTTGATTGCTCCCTGCTTGAGTGGACAGCACCACATTTGAACATTTGTTTCCATTGGGCTGGCATATTTGTGACTGCTTTATTCTTCATTATAATACATGGGGTATGATGCTATAATATGCAATTAAAAAGCTAACTCAACATTATGATACAAATGAAGCCTCCTCTCATGGAGTCAAGACAATAAGCTATTTGATGGTTGACATGTTGTTTGAAATTATAAATTTTTCTGGCAGTTCTCGGTACCTAAAGGGACAGAAACGAAACAAATATTTTCAACCTCTCAAATGTATTAAAATCCATTATTGTTATTGTCTCTTTATAATTGCTCTGATTCTATATATAATGAAAATTATCATATGTAAAATTCAAAAATTTTCACCAGATAGATCCAGAGAAATTCTTTGTTGAAAATCACTTGCCATTTCTGGCTGGATTTACTGTGATTTATGCAAAACGTGCGTCTCCCCCTTAATTGGAACTTGAACTCAGTGTGGTCAACACGTCGGCAATGATTGGGTTGTCAGTAGACACATATTACATTGTCTGTATGATCCATGTTAAACGTCAAATACACGATAATTACAGAGATTACATGCATGTGTGTATCCACCCTAAATTAATACACGTTAACTGATTATTACTAGATAGGGCTTAATTGCTACAAACTAGAAGTTGTTGTATGAACTCTGAATGATCTACAGTTTTGAGACGGGCACTTTCTGGAGATCGCATGAGCCAGCTGACCATTGGTAACTAATAAAATATAGAAATTTCATATAAGGATTAAATGTCATGTGGACTGTTTTTATGGAGATGTAACCGTGAGGTTATATACATTTAGCGAAAAAGCCACTTTTGTAAATGTATTTAAATGGAAGTGTATCGTGACAAAACCAGCCCAAAATATCCCATAGCGCCCTTGGCAAAGGTTAGCAGGAATAACGAGGCTCTTTATCACTGTTTTGGAACTGTTACATCGGAAGTCGTTCTATCGCCGGTATTGTGGTGGTTCTTGCCTGATTTGTTACGGTTCCTGCATGATGATTGAAAATAATCATTTTTGTGACAAAATCACGCATAATTATAGATATCTTGAATATATTATACTTTCCTGAATGAACAGAGGCTGCAGAAGTGCCGTGTTATCGAAACCTGAACTATAGACCACAATTAGCATGGTATTAGCGAGTTAACGCGTAAATATCAACATGTTATCACTGGATATCAAGCCACGTGGACGCAATTTCTTTGTTTTTCGTGGCGTATAAAATATGAAACTAATTCTGAAGACAAACACTGACTATAAAGTATACCCGTGTTATTCTTTTGTAAAATAGCTGAGAAAGTATCCCGATAGGGTTGATAATTGGGAGCTGTGACCTCGTAATCAACACTGGTGGTGTTACGGTTCTATTTCAAACCAATCATAGCTGTGGCGGTTCTGTACCTAAGATTTATTCGAAAGATTTCTGCACTTTGGTCCGAAAATCGTCTTGTGTATCTGACATTTTAAACCAGATAATGACTGTAGCTTATGTAATTTGCATAATAGAACAGGTATATTAAGAAATAACACAATAAATACCTAATACGGGAGATTAAGTGACATTAATAGGCAGAAATAAAATATTGAAAGTCCCGATGAGTATAGTATCATAATCTGGCCCTCCTATATAAATGACCAATGGTAATATAAATCTACTCTCAGGAGAATATGAGATGTTATATTCATTTACTTAATCTGGGCATTATTGAAAGATCCAGGTGTGACAATATTTCAATGCCAGCGCCATCATATTTTCTCCTCTGAAGTCCGCCTGAGGGACATTTACACATGTTTGTCGCCCAGAAATGAATATAACTTATGAAATCACATTCAACTGAATCATTGATAGGTTATGACGTGATTGTGGTGGTGGGGGGACTTGGGGAGGGGGTGCTTAATTTGTGTCTATCCCCAACTTTGGTCAAAATGTTCAACAGTTACAAATTTCTTATCTTACAATAGATTGGTTTGAAATTTAACACCAACAATATGTTGAAATTGTTCTCTTAGTTTGATTTGACAACAATTTAATAGTGGGGAATTTGTCGTTTTTAGACCAACATTTGCATACTTTCCTACACTTTAAACATGTAATCAACCAAATTTGACATATACAAATGGACACCTCTTCTTCAGAGTTGATCCAAAACTCATGATAGGTGGACAGGAAGTAGGGAGCAGGTGTCATCTAGTTTTCTATATCATATTTACCCCCCCCCCCCAATTGACAAGAAACTGGTTTTAATGGACAAAAAATCTAATTCCATTTAATTAATATGCTTTGTATTAAATAATGTATGCACTGTTGCAAAATAAATCATCTCTCTCTCTCCATCTGTTGGGAACATTTCCAATTTTGTGGGGGTGGGGCGCCAGGTTGGAAACTTCCAAAACTTGGGAATGTTGAAGGCAGTCTAGATGATTTTCAGGTTCAGATATCCACATTTCTCACTGGGCCCATGTACCCTGAGTTTCTCCCCTGGCGTGCATGGTGGCCAATCAGAGGCTACTGATCAATTCACTTCAGAATGGCATACAATCTAGAGCTATAATGTGTCATGCAGTTGGGAAAAACCAAAACCCAGGCCTTGTGAATGAGTTTGGTCTGTTACAAGGGGATGGTGCGGTTGGAAATTCCAAGGTTGGCGCCCCAACATTGGAGACCCTCCAGCCCACGTCCCTGCTCACTTGACACGTTATCAGCGAGGAATAATAATGTGCCTTATAATAGCCAGGTTCAGACACCTATAGCACTGATTTCTTATGATTCATTTGTATGAATGTTTAGCTAATAATTCAAACAATCTGTTACTGCATGTTGAATTTAATAATAGCTGAGCATTCCCACAAATGAATCAATATAATTCAAGTCGCTGCTCATTACAGCACATTTAGTCACCAAAGGAATAAAACATCCATATAATAATATTTGTAACTGCATTATTCTTTTCTCTTTTTTTATATGTTACTGCTTGTTAAACTTAATAGCTAATCATTCCTACAAATTAATCAATATGATTCAAGTCAATTCTCATTACAGCGCATTTAGTACCCAAAGGTTTAACATCCATATAATAATATTTGTAACTGTAGGATTCTTTGCTTTTTTATATCTTCTATTAAAATAGCTGCATATTCTAGAATTCTAGAATTTAACCTAGACAATCAGCATCCAGCAAGCGGATGCCCGACATAAACTTCATAAACTGCGTAATCAGAACATTGTATGGGTGTCAACGAATTTTTAACGTCTTATTTTTGGCTTTTTGTTGAGTAAAATACGTCTACGAAAATAGACAACACTAGCTGGTGTGTCCCCTCTTCGTCCGGGCTATTTAGGGATTTATTTGTTATCATCTCCGCCTGGACAAACTATTGTTCGATCGGCCCGGAAACATGCCTATATGAGCGAATATGGTCATGGTGAAGGACACGATCGCACGTGAAATTGGACCCACCCATATTGTTCCCGGGATAAAAGTAGGCCTACATTATACCAAATTTGAATCGGATCGGTCGAGGTCCAGAAACATGCCTATATGAGCGTATATGAGCGATGTCAAGGTCAAGGACACGGTCGCAAGTTAAATTGGACCCGCCCATATTGTTCCCGTGATAAACGTAGACCCAGCTACCACATTTGAGTGGGATCGGTCGAGGTCCAGAAACATGCCTATTTGAGCGAGGTCAAGGACACGGTCGCACGTGAAATTCGACCCGCCCATATTGTTCCCCGGATCAAAGTAGGCCTACACACCAAATTTTAGTCGGATCGGTCTAGCAGTTTTTCGAGTCTATAACACAGATACATACATACAGACTGAAGTTCCAAAACATATAATAGATAAAATACAAGACAGATAACTCTATATATCCCGTCTACGATCACGCTTTCCGAAGTCCAGCGCAATGAAATTTCACTATTGTTAACCGGCTATTGACTCATGGAAATTTTGGGCCTGCAAAACGCGTTATTTTTCAAACTAGCTGGCGACTTTGTGAATTTTGATAGGCGTAACACAGATTATTAAATAAGCATAGAAAGGCAGTGTAATTCATCGAAATTAATGACAAGTGGTGCAAATTTCAACTTAATGCATAGTTTGTTGTGTTTATCTGTGTATACTTTCACAAAATTGGCAGTTTGAACCATGTACCATGGCAAATATTAGCCATAGTTTTACCCGTATAGAACGACTAAATGGGGAAAGAACCGACTCGATCAGGAGAGAACCCAAACAATTATAAAAATTCGTGGATTTTTTCGTTATTATAACTCGCACAATGAAAGTTTCGTTCTTAACACGCTCATTTGTGCCACATATTGTGATGGGATTGAAAACAACTAATCGAATTATCACCTAGATGCCTCAAAATTGCGTTTTAACTGTCAAAAAGTCGTGAAAATGTATAATTTCAATCATCAGGAACCGTCACAAATCAGTCAAGAACCATCACAAACCGGCGATAGAACGATTTCCGATGTAACAGTTCCTACACAGTGCTCTTTATATTGAAACCTGATGATTTATTAAGTCAATCCTGCGCGAGTCCAAATGCGCACAAAACATTACGCGTTCTTCTTTCCGAAATCGATGACGCGTCGATGTAATTATGGGGTTGCAGTTATGACCTCTTGCACGTTCACCGAGAAATAATTGCAACTAGCCAGTGGGCTGCTTGATTTAGTGATAATCACACTTAGTATGTAAATATAATTGTTAAACTACAACCCTTAAACGCAAAAAACTCTTCTGACATTAGTATTGTCGGTGATTTGATTTCTGTTTCGTGATAATGCACACATAAATACATGTATGCTCATTCCAAAAAATGTATCAAATAATTACAATATATTTTTTTTGGATAAATTTCAATTATAATTCATAGGTCATGAGTCATATCGATCATAAAATAATCAATACTCGTTAAAATGGTTAATTAAATTGTTTTACTAAGAAATGGACGTGGCTTTTTAATAACTTGATCAGTAGGGCCGACCAAAGTACAGACCGATGATTTGCCCAACAATTGTCTACAATAAACAATGACTGGCCATGGGACCATGTGAAGGAGAATGTATCCGAAGTACTCATTTTCTGCATATCAACTCTTGAGTGGCATATATATTACCCACACAATGCAACACTAATCATATAACAGTGGTATATATATTACCCTCATGATTCAACACCAACCATATAACAGTGGTATATATATTACCAACATGCTAGCTGCCTACGTAGTAATAAAGTGTTTCTCATTTCTTTGTTTCAGAAGGGCTCAAGTTCTATCGAAGGACAGAAGATGTGATGTTAACGAGGGGCAATAAGGATGGCATCATTCCACCTAGCTGTTTCTTAAGTATAACACGTCGATAACTTTTTTTTCAAACTCTTCAGAACTCATAGGTATCCTTAATAATTTTGTAAACATTCTTATAAAACGTCTGCTGTGGTGTGGTATAAGGCGAGGTGGGACCAACACCACCCGACACTTTGGGTGGTATTTGTCCTGCCAGCACTTGTATCACACTATAGTTGGGTTCCTCCAAAAAGCCATATAAAAGTTCACATAAGAGGAAATGCAAGAAATAAAGTTGATTAGATTTGCGTGATTATGTTTAAACTATTATCATGTCAAGTTTATGTAGTTTGCGTCACTAATAAGATCTTTAATCTTAGGCATTTTATGAAACAAATTTTTCACTTTCTACAATGCCATTCTGCAGAAAACTTATTATTGGTTTTACATGTTAGTTAAAACTACTTTGAAGAGTATTGCTTTGAAACTACATGTTCAGTAGTTGTAGATTTATGTTTTGAAACTGTTGTAATAAAAACTGAGTTGCATGAATCTTAGTTATAACAGTGTAAATACCACGATGAACTATCACTCTACTACTATCACACTGTGTAAGTGAGAACCTGTCTGATTGCGCATTTGGTTGAAATTGGTGAAATTGAATGTGATTCTATTATGAGAAAATGTCTTCATTCATAGAATATTCTAAATATTTGTTTTTTAGCACAATATTTCGGATCACAGGTGATCGGAAATTCCTCTCAATATGCTTCTGATATTCACGATCATATTAATGGTGCAATATTTTGCAAGACAAATCGTAAGCATATCATGAGCATGGCGCATGTTAAACCCCCCTGCCCTGGCCCAGGGGAGAACAGTGGTCACCCAAAAAAATGCCCACCTGATTTGTATGCCCCCTATCCCTTTGCTGCATCTGTTTATCCCTGATCGTGACAAATTTCCAATCGCCTGTGATCTGAAATTGTATGCTAAACATAAACAAATTGTATATTCTATGAATGAAGACATTTATTTTCATCACAGAACCACATGTACGTTAAATACTTTGTAACCACACACGCAAGCACACAGGTTCTCACTTACACAGTGTGACTATTCTAGGACTCAAGAAACAGTTTGGTGGAATAAAGCAACTTGCGATTCATACACTTCACCCATGACCAATTTAAAACTATTCAAATATGGCACAATTTTCCAAAACCTCACTTGACATACATAGATTGCACTGTTCCAAATAAATGTGCACCATGTACTCCCAATTAAACGTGCACCATGTACTCCCAATTAAACGTGCACCATGTACTCCCAATTAAACGTGCAGGGTGGAAAATCTGAGAAAATTTGATAAGGTGCAGACTCAAATAAATGTGCAGTTCACGATCCCAGGATCTCACGTGGGAAACTGAAATATGTTTCAGGACCAAGTGTATATGTGTGTGACACAGGTATATTTTTAATTAGTGTCATTTTTGATACATGGTATCATGAAAAAAATACAAAAGTAATGAAATTAATCAACATGCATGCACGTTTTATAATTTCACCCACACAGAGCCCCAGACAAACATGAGCAGACGACACTCTTCTATATGCTTCTATATATGTGTGGGGCTCCCTGCAGGGTAATGGATGTTTTTTATTTTATGTCCTAAAATTTTTAAGAAACATTTATTTAAAAAACATGATAAAAAATTGTTAGGCCAATGCATTCTCTTATATATGCGAGGCGACCTATGGTCGACTCGCATATATAAGAGAATGCATTGGCACAGGGTAAATTAATCAACATGCATGCACGTTAATTTGGAACACTAGAGTCATTTCAGTAAATGTATAAGATGGCAAAAATTTAGTTAATCTTCTGAAACTGTTCGGTGAACATTTATGCTAAAAAAAATTATTATGAACAAAACAGATAATGAATTAATCTGTTAGTATGTAAGTCAAACCCAGCAAAAGCTAAAATTCAAGAATTTTTCATGGACCCCAATAAGTACTGTTTTTCAAGGGTTACGCATGTGGTTTATACTGGGGTAGCCCTTCTGTTATTGATCATATACTTATTCCATGTACCTTGATTCATGATGTTATTGAATGTGAAATTCCTGACGACGATTGCCTCAATGTGTCTAATCACCGACCTGTTAAAGTGATCATCTCGTTGCTTTCCCCACAGGCTCGTTACATGCACCCAATGAAACACGGGATAATTCAATAGTTCAATTGGGATAGTTCAATTGGAAACGAGTTTGTGCTGATAGCCCGTTGAAATTAAAGTATGAACAATACATAACTGAACAAAACAAAGAATCTCGTTCGATAAATGTTAGGTCAAAAAGTGATGTTGATATTTTATATGGGAATTTAGTGGAACTTGTTGTGCGAGCTTCTGGCCTAACGGTACAAAAGAAAAAGTTTAAGAAATTTCTCAAACCGTTTTGGAATGCTAATATGAAAATTCTCCCTAAGCAAATGAAATTGATGCGTAATGAATGGATTGCGGATGGTCGTCCGAACATTCAGGTTGCAGAATCGTACAATTAATACAATAATGCGAAGCGTGAATTTAGATGCGAATATCGGAAATGCTCAGAAGCTTTCTTGTCAACGTCGAATGATGACATAGACAAGTCTGCCGAAATGGATCAAGATCTGTTTTTCAGACTGTTTAATGCCAAGCGTGAGCAAGCAGGAAGCCATGCGGGAATAACGTATTTGTATATAATGGAAAGGTTGTCCGTGATTCTGCCGAAGTAGCTGAATCATGGATTGGATATTACGCGAACATGTTCTCGAAACCAATTAATAACGAATTGTTTGATAATGATCACTTCAACGGGGTGACATCCAAAATAGATACTATTCTCTATCTACAAGTACTGATAACACCGACGCATTGGCTATGTACCCAGTTACGCCTGAAGAATTCCGTCGTCTCGTTAGTACTCTGAATGTGGGCAAAGCATCTGGAGATGATCGCTTGAATTATGAACACCTTATTTATGGTGGTGATATACTGCCAAAGAAAACATGTCTATTATTCAATATGATGATAAAATTCGAACATATTCCATGTAAAGCACAGCGTGGCGTGATAGTCTCTTTATATAAGGGAAATCCAAAGCCTAAAGACTCTTTTGATAGCTATCGTGCTGTAACGCTCATGCCCGTCATGTATAAAATATTTGAGAAACTATGTCGCATACAAGATCCTGCACCATTTGTAAATGCCATGCACTCATCCATTGCAAAATTTCCAGGCATAAGTAAGTTGTGTAATGTCATCTTACCTTATGAAGGAATGTATCCTCTACACATCCGAGAGGCACAGCAAACTGTATGCATGCTTCCTGGATGTGTGGAAGGCATTCGATACAGTGTGGATCGACGGACTTCTTTACAAGCTGTCAACCGCCAGGTAACGGGAAAACTCCTACGTATAATTTGTGATCTTTTAAAAGTAATTAAATGTTGTACTTCTGTTCAGAATTTCACATCTAGCTGGATAAATGTGTTGCAATGAACTAGACAAGGAGTATGTGATATCTCCTGTTTTATATACAATATTTATTGATGATCTGTTACATGAACTCTGCAACTCCAAATATGGTTTCAAACTATATGGAGTAAGCTGTGCATCTCCCACACATGCTGATGACATGGTACTGTTATCGTTAACCCCGAGTGGTCTACAGCCCTTGTGTAATATATATTTCTCATATAGCTAAAGATGGCGTTACAGATACAATGCAGCCAAGTCTGTTAGTCTTATTTTTAATGAAGCAAACTCTGATTTCTCAACAATAAATTATGAATGGAAATTGGGGTCTATACAAATACCAGTTTCTCAAAGTATTACGCACCTTGGTGTATCTGTTGTCACTCAAAAGTTCAACTCTCAAATGATAACTCAGATATATGTGATCGCATGAGGATTACAATCTTCATGTTATCTAATGCAGGGATGTATGCGGGAGGTATAACTCCCGTCAGCTGTAAAAAGATTTATGAATCTATTGTGCTTCCGATGGGTTTATGCGGCTCAGAGTTACTGCTTGACACAAACTCAGCAGATAGTGAAAAGTTAGAACGGACGCATAGAATGTGTTTGAAATCAATTCAGGGATTGCCTGTCAGAACAAGAGCTGATATGGTACTGGGGTTGCTTGGCATGTCCACACTTTCGATATACATCCAAAAACGGAAATTTTCTGTGTTCTTTTCGTTATGTAGGATGGGTGTTATGAAAACAGTCAAGAAGGTATTTCTCCATACCTTACTCGTATTTAAATTCGCGCAGTACTATTTTTCGCTCATTTTTTAATTCGCGCACTTTATATTCGCGCACATAGCTGCGCGAATTCAACACTGACAAAATATTTTCATGATAGTTTAATATACATGTATCTTGAAACTGAAGAAAGTTTCAGTTCTTAGTCATTGTTGGTGATAGTATATGTGTATATTAAACACAATCGCGGCGGATTTACATCGTGTAGACAATGAACTAGTAACTACATTCATCATAATTTTGTGGCGACCTGAAATATTAGTAGTTCTTATACAAGCATTTCAGCAATGTCTATGTTATAATGATTTGTGGCTTGGCATTGTGAGCAATGGTCTTGATAGCGGTTGGCCGGATGTAAATATATACATGGATATGCTTAATTGTCTATTCAACCGTTTATAATATATGTAAATTTAGCAACATAGCACTCTTGTATTTCATATGGACTGCGGTTTAGATTAAACTTGGGAGTTGTACTATTTTTCGCTCAGTTTTAAATTCGCGCACCCGCTGCGCGAATTTAAATACGAGTAAGGTAGGCTCATTGAAGCAGACGAGACAAATGAGGAGTCCCTTCTTATCTGAAATCCATAACATTCTAATCAAATTTGGGATGGATGAACTTTGTAAGTCATTTGTTGTGAGCTTATCTGTACACTCGGAAGAATCGTATAAACGGACCATTAAGTCAAATTTTGAAATAATGTCACAATCGCAATGGCAAATGCGGGTGCGAGATGATCCTGATTTTATATGATTTAACATTGTTAATCCAGAACTTGCTATGTCTCATATATGGACTATCTGCAGAAACCAGTCCGGTCGCCAAACACCCGGAAATCACGAATGCTTGTTTTCGCGTATAAAGTTTTTTTCTCTGCGGATTTTGTAAATTCAGGTATCCGACATCAAGATTTTATCGGCTGGCCATCTGTCAGCCTTGAGCAATTTTTTTTATAGCGCCCTAAAAAGTATACCCCCCCCCCCAGATTTCCCCAGACGTAAAACCAGTTACTTGAAATTTGTTGCAAATTCACATGACTAATCTAGTAAAATGTATATAATTTCATGAAGCTAAGACATAATGACACTATTTTGGGCCAAAATTGAAACTCACCATCCAAGATGGCCACCAAAATGGCCGCCGGAAGTTGAAAATATGACATTTTTTCTCAAATATCTTCTAGATCAGTTCATGCTGTTTGGAACTAGTTGAGTAATATGACTTTATTTTGTATTTTGTATATTAACTGATCATTGGAGCAATTAAATATGCAATTATTGGGGTCCTATCCGCTTGTGATCCCTCAAAAATTCGATTTTACAGAATGCGGTATAATAAAATTTTACAAAAAATCACAACTGGGATTCTAGTCATATTTCAACAAGAAATGAACAGAAGGTTGCATTTAAGTGAGGCATACCATTACGTATGAATATTCCAACTCATTGGAACCAAAATTCTTACTTTGGCTCAAAATGGCTGTCAAAATGGCCGCCAAAATATGGAAAATGATAAATATTGCCCTAGGGTGTCCTGCAATCGCTTACAAGTTGTGGTTGATGTACAAAATTAGCTATTATGCCTTCTATACATTGAATACTAACATGTCTGCTGCACCATGGTTAATTGTTACTGATGCCACCACTGACATCACCAAAAATATTGGACTTTTCTCTCAAAAACTTGACATAAATATCGGCAAAAATTTACTTTTCAGGTTTGGACCATTTTGTCTTGTAATATGTAACTATCTTTGGATTGAAAGGTGTTTATTGTATTGGTTTATCTTAAATGTGTCACACTATGGTGTTTATAGACCAAATTGCTCAAGATGGCTTCCAAAATGGCAACCAAATTGGTAAAAGTTATTTTTTTACATATATCATTATAACATTATATATATATAACATTATTCTCTGCGTTATCCGAAAATGTAGCAAATTGTGACTCACTTGGTTATTATACGTGTTAGGTAATTAACTGACAACTAAATGTTCTATTATGGTTGTCCCATTCCGTATGGGGCATGACAAATTCATTTTAAAGTATGGAAATTTGCGGAGAACCTCTTTTGTGATTCTGACCATATTATTGAAAGGAAATGGGCAGAACTTTGAGACGACGATGATGATGAGGATGA
>CP136064.1:2910279-2976194 GCA_032622095.1 Siphonodentalium dalli
AATTTGTAAAATGTTATCATAATCATATGTATATAATTATATTGGGGAGCTAGTAGTTACGCTCCCCAATATTTACAGGCAAATAAATATATAAAATCTATTAATTCCACATGTATTAAGAGTTCTCCATTGGGAAGATTACAAGTATTCAGTTCCTTTTCCCACTTTAATGTGAAATCAGACGTACAATAAATGAAAGTGTCAAGACACTGTAGCTCAACTTGGAAAGTGAATAATTTCATGTGTTACAGTCCATGGAGTGATTAGGAATGTGGAAAGTTGAAAGGCCTCATTATGCAAAGAGTAAAATCCAATATGGCCACTGGCAGCCATGTTTTTTTGACGAATGACCCCGAAAAGACTCGTTCCCATTGTTAACATACACCACAAATTTCATGATGATCCGACGAAAGATACCACCTGTTGCCAATGGATTTAGTCATGCAAAGAGTAAAATCCAAGATGGCTGTTTTTTTTTTGGCCGAATGACCCCAAAATGACTCGTTCTCATCTACATGTCAATGTCAACATCCATGACAAATCTCATTGTGATCTGACCAAAGATACGACCTGTTGCCAATGGATTTAGTCATGCAAAGAGTAAAATCCAAGATGGCTACTGGTGTTTTTTTGGCCGAACGACCCCAAAATGACTCGTTCCAATCTACATGTCAATATTAACATCCATGACAAATTTCATGATGATGAGATGTTCATAAGTTATAGCCTATTATATTACATGTCATGTGTATTTATTGTTGTCCGTGTTGTTGTTACATCAAATAAAAATCTATAAAGAACAACCCAGTTAAACAAACATCTCATAATCCCCTCACACCTCCTAATTAGCCACTAATTACCGTTAATTAATTTTAGGGGGCGGCTTGTCCGGGGGCCGGTTGTCTCGGATTGCAAGGGGCGGGTTGACTCGGGGGCGGTTAGTCACGGACTCTAACAAAATTTACCTATGAATAAATTGTACCACCATTTCTACCTGTTCACTGACATATATTTTTCTATTCCCATATATGCAGACCCATGGACTAATTTTTTGGCAGATCACCTACTTTAACTATCTATTTCCCTTTTAAAACATGATTGTGCATCTTTTATGTAAACTGTAAGCCCCTTTAAGTCACGTGCATTGACTTTTATAAATTCCCCTTTTGACTGCAAGAATAATATTTTAAGAGCGATTTTTTTAAACCACACAGTTGGCCTCTTTTTTTATTATCATCCACGGTGAATGCGCGCGCTCACGTGGCCGTTTCGTTTCAAAGCAGACGCCCTTTCTAAGTTTAACCTTCAACTAATTCCCGATGATTTCTCTTATAATTGTTATTCTCACGTGAGTGCACCTTTTATTAAAAATTATTTATCAGTCGTGTATATTTTGATGTTGTTGTAATCTATAATCTATAAAGAACAACCCATAATAATATCGTTCTTATAGTTATACGGGTCCTACTAAACAACGAACACAAACGAATATAAACGAACACACTTACACAGGTCCAAAAAGCGGAGTAGAAGGGTGAAATTTGGTTTGTGTGTGCGCGTGGGTCCATTCTATGTGTATGTGGTGTTATTTCCAACTTTGATGATTTATTTTTTGAGTTATTAGCATTATTTGAATACAAAACTACGAAACAACTAGGTCAACATGACCGCTTTCGCAGATTGCTGCTTTCAGCGGTCAAGTCGCTCTGTATAGTATAGTCTATAGATTTACTGGGTGTTTGCAATTAGGGACATAGTCATAGAGAATAGTTTCCCAACTTTAATAAGTGAATAACATTGTAAACAAGAATATTTCATCACAGTGAGTGATAACTTGTACACATTACTCATTAGCTCATTGTATTAATAATTAAAAGATTGCCGACCGAAGCGAGAAAATCAAAGACAGCCACCATTTTAGTAACAAGAAAACCATAGTCAGAAATGGTAACGCCACCAAGATCATATTATTAGCCATAAATATAAATCATAATATAAAATATATTGGTTACATGAATGGACAGCCTCCGAATTCCGTTAAGACAAGTAATTCTTCAAATTATTACAATGAACTACGGCTTATAAATTACTGCAGGTTTCTCATTCGCCACACCAGAATGCTTCTAAATGCGGATCAAAGCTAAGAGTGCATGGCACAGCCATTGTTCATAGACATTTTACAGATAGCGAGAATGATGCATGCTGGGAACGAAAGTATCCACAGAAAAGCCATGTGCTTACGGCCGCATGCGTTTATTAGGGACATGACAATCTGCGGAATGGGATGGAATATGGAATAGAACGACAATCTGCGGAACAGAATTTCAAATTGCGTGGAACGGCCGATATCTCGAGGAATACAGGGCGTAGGGCGCTCATGTTGGTGTCTAACGAAAGGCCCACATTCGCCCTATCCACACATATTAACCCCGCCACTGACCGGACACCAGAAGTTACATTATTTGATCGAAAACTGACCTAACATGGGGTGAAATTTGGGATATCATGGCAATCTGCGGAACAGAATTTCAAATTGCGTGGAACGGCCGATATCTCGAGGAATACAGGGCGTAGGGCGCTCATTTTGGTGTCTAACGAAAGGCCGATATTCGCCCTATCCACACATATTAACCCCGCCACTGAACGGACACCGGAAGTTGCATTATTCGGTCGAAAACTGACCTAACATAAAATGCCACAAACACGAAAAACTGCGTTCGACATTAATGTTTAGAATTTAGATTTCTCAACGAATACGCTAGCAAACACCAAGTTTTAGGTATCAAATAACGCAGTGGAATACTGTGCACTCGTTTTTATCTACAATATGGCTGTTTTAGTGCGAAAACTGTAATAGCGAAACGCAAACAAGCGCCGATAAAACAGCTAAAAATAGACTCGATGTTTACATTTACACGATCGATTTCAGCTGGTATATTCAATATAATGGGGCGTATAGCAGTCCTTCCCACGAGGAAAACACAGCGAGAGCATTTATTTGCTCCCGTAATTCAGAAGACGGGTGTAATATTGCACCCATACTATAATTGTAAGTTGGGTTTTTCTCAATCAAAAAGTCATTGTGGAATAGACCTATGTCTAGTTACACTTTAATATGCCATTGTTGAACTGAGATGGTAAAGGATCTAAATAAACCTTCAAATAGTTCACTATTGAACCAACAATGACAGTCTCCATTAGTCTTTTGAGATACGGGACGGGTGCGAATTTTAGCACCCGTGATTTGAAAATTACGAGTGCGTACGGGTGCGAGTGCAATCACTCCCGTCTCCTGGGAAGGACTGGTATAGTATATCAAAATGTAGGATTAGACACAGGGAATGTATTTTTTTCCAAATGGGTCCACCACGCGGTGAAATTGTTGCAGAAATTCGCTCCAAAATATTCGCACTTCAGTTGTGACTAAAAGCCCAGATGCCGGAGCCCGGCGACTAAAAGCCAAGTTACAAAATAGATTAACTGGTTTGAACGCATGAATATGTCAATGGTCAGACTGTTGGAAATAATACCCAATTTTTTTTATAGACTTATATAAACACTTACGTGTGAAACTCGAATTTTAATTAAATCCATGATTGTGTAGTCTCTCGTATATCACGAACACTGCGCGCACACATTTTATTGGAATACATGCCATCTTTGCCTTGTGTTTTGTTTAGTTTAGTTTTTTTGGCGACCAAAGATGAGATGTGTTCGCACCACACTGTGCTAAGGCCAATGAAATCACTGAATTTCAGATTATCAGCTTAACCGCATTATTTCATTAGTATCTGAAGCAAATTAATGAACACCATAAACAATAGAAAATTTGATACCTAAAACTTGGTGTTTGCTAGCGTATTCGTCGAGAAATCTAAATTCTAAACATTAATGTCGAACGCAGTTTTTCGTGTTTGTGGCATTTTATGTTAGGTCAGTTTTCGACCGAATAATGCAACTTCCGGTGTCCGTTCAGTGGCGGGGTTAATATGTGTGGATAGGGCGAATATCGGCCTTTCGTTAGACACCAAAATGAGCGCCCTACGCCCTGTATTCCTCGAGATATCGGCCGTTCCACGCAATTTGAAATTCTGTTCCGCAGATTGCCATGCTATCCCAAATTTCACCCCATGTTAGGTCAGTTTTCGATCAAATAATGCAACTTCTGGTGTCCGGTCAGTGGCGGGGTTAATATGTGTGGATAGAGCGAATGTGGGCCTTTCGTTAGACACCAACATGAGCGCCCTACGCCCTGTATTCCTCGAGATATCGGCCGTTCCACGCAATTTGAAATTCTGTTCCGCAGATTGTCGTTCTATTCCATATTCCATCCCATTCCGCAGATTGTCATGTCCCGTTTATTATAGGGGATTTATGGTGGGCCTATAAAACTAATTTGATTTACCTTTGATTTACCTTTGATCTTCAGCCTGTGTTAAGCTTTCGCTTGTAATGGCTACTTGTCTTCTTGAGCTCACTTTATTTTTGTTTGCGCAATTATAGAAATTAAAATTAAATTTATTTTCTTTTCCTCTCCAGCTATCGTTGAGATATGACTTGAATTGATCTAGGGAGATTGCTGTCACACATAGATCTGTCAGGTTGTTCCAGTTTGTCGTACTCCTGGCAACGAAGTTGTTCTTGGCTAAGTTGGTGTTGTATCGCTTCTTATATATTTTGCTTGGGTGTCCTCTCGTTCTGCTATCCTTGGGTTTTTCCAATGTCTTTGTCAGCCGTACTTTGTCTATGTTGTTTTGTATTTTATATAGCTGGGTCATGTCGCTCCTTTCTCTTCTGTATTCCAGAGTTGGTATACCAAGATGTTTTATTCTCTCTTCGTAAGGTTTATCTTTGATCTTCTTCACCAGCTTTGTGGCTCTTCTTTGTACGCTTTCTATAGCTATTTTGTCCTTTCTTAAGTGTGGGTTCCAGATTGATGAGCCATATTCTAGGGTGGGTCTGACATAAGATTTATATAGGATCTTGAACATGTCTTCATCCATATGTTGGAAAGTTCTCCTCATGATTCCTAACTTCTGGTTTGCTTTGTTTACGATTGTGGAGACATGTGTGTTGAATTTCATATTCTTGTCGAAGGTTACTCCAATATCCTTTTCTTCTTCAGCTACCATTATCGTGTGGATTGATCCATTCTCTGATATTGTATATTGATGCTGTTTATTATTATTCCCAAGATGCATTACTTTGCATTTATCTGCATTGAAGCGAAGTAGCCATCTGTCAGACCAGCTAGACAGTGTATCTAGGTCTTTTTGAAGATTCTGGCAGTCATCCTCTGATGTTATGCTTTTATATACTTTGGCCCGTATCATCCGCAAAGATTTTTATGTTATTGTCTATTCCCTCTGTGATATCATTTATGAAGATCAGAAACAGCGTTGGACCCAGGACAGACCCTTGTGGAATTCCGCTGGTAACTTTTCTAGCACTTGATGGTTGTCCTCCTGTTTTGACTGTTTGCATACGGTTAGTTAAAAACGCTGTTATCCACTCTTTGATGTTTCCACTGATTCCGTAGCTGTTGATTTTGTTTAGCAGGCGTTTGTGTGGTACCGTATCGAATGCCTTCCTGAAGTCCAGGTATACTGCATCTATTTCTTTTCCTTCATTGAGAGCCTCGTACCAGTCTTCTTGAACTTCTAGGAGTTGGGTCACGCATGAGTGTTGAGCTCTGAAGCCGTGTTGTTCTTCTGTGAATAGATTGTTTGATTCCATGTGCTCCATTATCTTGTCTCGGATGATGCTCTCCAGTATCTTACATATTACACTTGTCAGGCTTACTGGTCGATAGTTGCCTGGGGAACATTTTCTTCCTTTCTTGTATATGGGAACTACTGATGCATTCTTCCATCCTTGAGGGAGTACCCCTTCTTCTATGGATTTATTGTACAGCATGCATAAGGGTGTACTAAGACATGATGCAGTCGCCTTTAGAAACGCAGGATGGAGTTGATCCTCCCCGGGTGATTTCGTTGAATCCAATGCGAGCAGTTTTTTCATAACTTGTTCCGGTGTCACTACTAGGTTTTTTAGCTCGTCGGAGAATTCTCGATCATCAAGTTCCGGGATATGCCTCATCATCTTCCTTTGTAAAGACGCTGCAGAAGAATGCATTAAATATCTCAGCCTTGTCTTTGTTGTCTCTAATGATGTTCCCATCTTTATCTTCTATGTCAGCTATCCCTTCTTTGATCTTTGTATTTTGATTGACATAATTCCAGAAAGATTTTGAGTCTTTCTTGAAGTTAGCGGCAAGCTTCATTTCAAAGTCCTTGTGGGCTTGTCTGGTCGCTTTGGTGGCTAGATTGCGTGCAGCCACATATGATTTGAATGTCTTGTCTGATTTATTGTGGATATATTTCTTCCAGTATTTTTGTTTTTCTTTGACGGCATTCAGCGCCTCTTTTGTCATCCACACTTTCTTCTTTTTCTTAATTTTCCCTGTCTTTGTAAGAGGAACTGTCTTGTCTCTAATGGTTAATATGTTCCTTGATATGTATTCCCATGTTTCCTCTACTGACATCATATTCATTGCCGTCCAGTCCAAATCTGTAAGTAGATTGTTCGCTTGATCATAATCCGCTTTATTGTATAGATGTCTTTCCCCTATATTCTCCACTGTGTCTACGTAGCATGTCAGAGCGAAACTCAAAGTTAGATGATCACTTTTTCCAATTGGTGGGAGATAGTTGATGTCTTCAATCATTTGTTCTTCATTGGTGAATATTAAATCCAGTATATTGGAGGTTTGTCCCTGTCTGTGTCTTGTTGGCTTTCTTACGCTTTGATGCAGCAGTGTGTCATTTGTTCCCTCCAAAAATTTGTATACTTCTGAATCCACACCGTTTGTTGTGCTTCTGTTCTCCAGTTGATTTCTTTGAAATTAAAGTCTCCAGCTATTATTTTGTGGGAATATCTTCTATCCGCCATTTCCTTCATTTGCTTGATAACTGCCTTGTTATTTTCTTCAGAACTGTGTGGGCTCCTATAAATTCCTCCAATAAGTAATTGATCTCTGTTTCTCAGTTTTATCAGGCACCATATTGATTCATCACATTTTGTTTTTGGTTCTATGAGGTTCGCTTTAAGATCTGGGTGGGTATAGATTGCTATGCCACGTCCTTTTTCTAGAGGAGTGTGTATCATGTCAAATCCATCCATCTTGAATTCAATCATTTGTAGATGCGATACATTCTTAGGCTTGGTTTCTGTTAAAATCATTATGTCTGGTTTTTCAGATCAACCAGTGCTTCTAATTCTTCTTTCTTGTTTAAAAGAGAATCCACGTTAGTGTATAAAATTTCCAGTTTGTTCCTGGTGAGCTTCTTTTGTACATTTAAAATCTTCTTTGCTCGGTTAAAATCTTTATTAGGAGGGGGTATCTCCGTCGTTTTCTTGCTTTTTGACTATCTGTCCATTTCTGATGGCATAGAGATTTTCATCTTTGTTTCTCTCCTTTAATTCTTCTCTTAGAGCCTTTTTTGTTGTTCTCTGCTCTTCAGTCTGGTCTCGCTGAATAATTATGTTATTCATTGTTGTGTCTTTGCCTCCTTCAATTTATGGGCTCCTTGTAGTAGCTTCTTCACCTGTGATCTCTCTTCAAAGATGCCATTTTAATGGTGGCATCTTATTTGCTTCACTAGCACGTCCAGTCTATACAAGTTTTTGATAGCTGGTTGGGTTTTCGATGTTGCTGTCTGGAAGATCTTAGATACCAATTCCATGTCTGCTTTCTTTCTTATACTTGGGTCTTTATCTGTGGACAGAGGTGCATTGAATATACATATGTTGTTCGCCCTAGCTCTTCGTTCCTCCATTTCTTTAAATCTCTCATCAAATTTCACTTGGAAGGATTTTTCTATTTCCTGTGAAATGTCTTCAACAATTTTTTCTCTGAGGGTGTCCACCTTCTCACTGACCTTGTTGCCAATGTTTTCTTCTATGTCTTTGACCTGTTTTTCTATCCTTTGTCAAAGTGGTGTTCATTTCTTTTAATGTTGGTAATGAACTTTCATCCACCCGGCACACCCACTTGAAATTAGTTGGGGCTGCTGCTCCAAGATTGCTGTATTTCACTATCATGTCGTATAGATCTTTTGGAACATTTGCACAGCTTAGGCATACCCAATTTTCACATGTGTCGCATATCAGTCCATCAGCGTCTTCTGGAAATGATTTCCTGCAGTAAGGACATTCTCCATCCATTTTCTGTTTTTCAGTACTTTTATTGAGTCCTTTTCCTCTTCCCTTCCCTTTTTTGTCATCAGGTTTTTCTTTTGGCGGCATCCTTTTGAGTAGTGAGACCGTACTCACACACTCTTTATTTTGTCTTTCTCGTACTGTTAATTATATGAGGGCAGTGAGACCGTACTCACACGCTCTTCAGTTTACTTCCTCGTTTGTTTTTTTTAGCGAGGGCAGTGAGACCGTACTCACACTTCCCTTAATAATTAGCAGTTTTGAGTATTCGTTTGAACCACACTTTCGCAAGTAGGTCGTCTGGATGTATTCCGTCCAAGTATAAGTTGAAATTGTAACTATATTTCTTGTCTCGGTTCCGGAGTATGTCGTAGTTGAAGATTGGGCTGGGTTTGTCTGTTCCGTGGTTGA
This sequence comes from Siphonodentalium dalli, assembly GCA_032622095.1. Classification (NCBI taxonomy): domain Eukaryota; kingdom Metazoa; phylum Mollusca; class Scaphopoda; order Gadilida; family Siphonodentaliidae; genus Siphonodentalium; species Siphonodentalium dalli. The sequence goes on from CP136064.1 coordinate 2,918,911, forward strand.
AGGATTTTATCCAGTCATTTATACTGTGGATTCTTCGATCTGCTTCTTGGTCATCCGGAATGAATTCTTTCCAATTTGGATGTCCTCTTTCTTTGTTCCAGTTTCGTATTGAAATTGGTGGAATTTCCAGGAAGTAGACTCTAATGTTCTTTGTTCTTCTGAATTTCTCTGAATATTCTTTAAATGTTGTTAGAATGTTTTCAACTGCTTTCTCTGTGGTACTATGTCTCAAAAATATATATGCTCCTTTCTTGATTGTGATGTCACAGGTCCCCAACCAGATGAATAGTTCTATTTCTTCATGACTGTTGCGGTATTTGTCTAATACATAGTCATGTATTCTCCCGAGTTGCTCTCTTGTCGTTGTCCCACTTGTACACCACCAGTTGAGATTTGAACCTGCGTCCGCGGTTAATTATAACTTTGTTATCTGTCATAGTTTATGCGTGAAATTTTAAACATATATACCATGGACATATACCCCTTCCAGAATGTTGAAAAACATTTTCAGTTGCTCATCGTATTTTTATAGACGAAATAGTCCGAAATTTCAGAAAATTGCGCTAACTGCTCAATGTTTTAATGTGTTACAAAACGTCTGATAAAAATAGTTCTATCGGGAATATTCACACCATTTTTTTTCAGAGAACATAGAGTAAACATAGTCCTATCGGGATATCGTAAAGGAGATTAATTAAAACCCTCAGACTGCCGAAACTGACGACATTAAATTCGCTTTTTCGTGTCCCACGGAAATGAAACTTGTCTGTCCATTGATCACGTTATTTATTTGACATAGTATTTTTTTTCTGTTGTATTTGAACACTTGTTGCACGTGCAGGCTGCACGATCATAATAACTTCAACCGATAAGCGCCGACTGATAGAGATGGGCGGTATTGAAATTTCAAGCTCGGTATCGGTATCGGTAAATTTTCGTCGATTTACCGCGGTATCGGTACGGTAATCGGTATTGCTATTAAATTACAAAACCAGAGCAGATATTCCCGGTAAATTGCGGTAATTCAAGTTTTTAACTGAACAATATGCATGTATATATGCCCACGGATTTACTACATTCGTGACAACAGCTAAATGAGGCAACACAATGACCTACACAATTATTCAATTAAGTGATATTCACACATCTGTTTGATGATTTACAAGCACGCCGTCGCATCCCTTTTGAAAAGAATAAGAGATTGCATCATTGCATGGCTACACTATCTAACGTGTCAATTTCGTAACATTTTCGCGAGTGAATAGAATTGTGAGTAGTAATCAGTGAGCACAATTCACAACTCCCTATAAATAGCCGCAACGCGAAATAATTCTTAGAATTTAATCAATTGATGGATCTGTTCTATTTTTAGAAAGTGAAAGTAGATTATGATTCACTGTACAAATGAAATCGGACCTTAATATTTCTGTTAATGCCGCTTGCATTGTGGTGTCTTTGAAGTCGCCAAAGCCACGTGCTATACGGACTGCCACCGCCTGGGCATTACACAGTGACAGGCAGTGTGTCATTGACGACGTTACAATGTAACAATACGTTACATCACAGCTTCTTTGATACACTGTGTATCTATTCTAACAACTGCATTGATTGTTAGGCCCGTAACTAGGTCAACCATCTGTGAGTGTGTATTCCTTTTGCTCGCTCAATGTCTGTCAAACTGATAACAGGTCACCGACACGGTCAGCTGAGTTCTTATCAAGTGGCTGCTTTTTACCAGTCGGGTTCTTTGTGATGGTCTGATGGATTTGTATAATTCTGAGATTAATTTTAATTAAAGTACCAAATCAAAACTGTTTACTGAGAAACTTTACTCAATACGAAGACACACAAGTTGGCAACACATGAATAATTTCAATACCGAAAAGTCGGTATGTTTAGTTTTGATTCGGTACGGTAAATCGGTATTACGCTGATACCGATACCGCACGGTAAATACCGAGTACCGCCCATCTCTACCGACTGATACCCGCGCAACAGTTTGTCTCAAATAATTTGTTATCAAAACGCAGGTTTATGGCCGCGGACATAAGCCGATTAAGTGTAATGTCATTTATCCATGAACTTGACTGAAAAATTGTGATTCTATCACCATTAGCCACGAAAATGGGACCTCTAAACAGGCAAGTTTTATTTTCGGGGACACGAACAAGCGAATTTATTGTCGGCAGTTTCGGCAGTCTGAGGGTTAATTAATCCCGAATTAAACGGAACTACTTTACGATAGTTCCGACTATGTTTACTCTATGCATGTTCTCTGAAAAAATAGTGTGAATATTCCAGATAGAACTCTTTTTATCAGACGTTGTGTAACACCTTAAAACATTGAGCAGTTATAGCGCAAACCGAAATGTGTTGTCTTGCAAGATATCCCACCGCTTTAGCTAAATTTACCTTCCTACAATATCCATAAAGAGGATCATATATTATATACCCACGGTTTTAATTATAGAATATAAAATATATTGGTTTCGCGAATGACCAACTCAGAATTCCGTTAAAATAACAATAACAACCAGCACCTATAACGAACCGTTTTACTGGACTTGGCCTACTGGTCGCGTAGTTCCGACTTTTAAATAAACGGAAGTTCCAACTCTATAAATAAAAGCCCCACAAGAATTCTGTCCACCACGCAATATCAAAATCTCAGCAGCTAGATACACCACAGGTGGCGTAATAAAATATTTCTCTGATAGGAACCGGAAGCGGAACAAAAGGTTGAACTCAATCGAAACAGTGACATTTGGTGCTCACTTTATCCTGTGAAATATATTGTAAGCTCAATATTCTGAAGAGAAATAATTTATTTTGCCCCTAATATATGTGACAATTTATCAAAAGACCCGATTGATTCCGCCATTTTACATTACCATCTGTTGCAGACCGTACAATTTAATACTTTACAATTTCGAGGAAGTATTTTACTAATAAAACACGATGAAATAACTAAATACATTTCCTATTGTATGAAAATCCGGGTTCTGTAACAGAATAAAGTTAAGAGCTACCCACGGAACACAGAAATTTCATTCTAGCGGTCGTATAATTTACGATATTTGTTGCGCCAGGTGACCGGGCGCAAATCCCCAGTACTTTATAACGACACTACACTGAACGTAGAAGGATACGCACTACGTTCATGACTGAACTACTAAACAACGAACACAAACGAATATAAGATTAGCGGCAGTGCAGAGGCTACCATGCAGGTGTTAATTAACTAGGGCTTACTCTGTCTCCTTGTTTTTATTGCAAGATGATTGTCAATTTTATCACTGATGGCAATAAAAACACAGGGAAACATCAGAGGTCGGCGTTTTAATGCATAGCTAACAAAACATTTGAGTGAATGTGAGTGAGTCATTGTTGTCAGTCTCTGAGATGACTATATATATTTTCTCAGTCTCGGAGATCACTCTGGTAAATGCTATTTCTGCTTGCTTTCCCGATACACGCATACACTATGTACCAGGCATCTTAAGGAAAATCTCAATCGTAATTTAAGTAAAACAGACAGTGATCAAACTGTCAATACGATGGAAAAGTATTCAATAGCGAGAGCGGCTTGGTAACAATAGAAAACAAAATCATTTATGACGAATTACAGACAGACATAATTGACAAATATATGTGACAACAGACGATACCTTACATTTATGGAAAGACTAAAGACGAAAGTTTTCAATGCTAGAAAACAAAATTCAACAATTCCGAAATGTTGGACAAATAACAATTATGAAAGCATTAAAGGTGCGGGAGTCCTTGGCAGTGGGTATATGCTGTGGAAATTTTCCAACGGTCAAAAACCGACACAAAAAGGACAATGTAGACAGACTTTGTCCGTATACAAATAAGAACTTATTATATATCGCATAAACAGTATGTTATTGTCATATGTTTGACCATTGTGTAAACAAAAGCATAAAAAGTTACTTTCCTGGTGTTTGTTTATATTATGATGGTAAACATAAAGAGCGTTCTTTGTTGCTGAATTCCTGATATGGAACTAATAAAGAGTGTTTATATCATTTGTGTGTGATTAGCCAGTAACACGTACGGTGCTGTCTTCTGTAACACAATCAGACTCTTGCTTAGGTAATATATAGTAGGTCTTTAAGATAAGATAAGATAAGATAAGATAAGATAGTTTATTACAATACACCAGTGCAGGCAGTTGCAAATAACATAAAGTACAAGTAAATTAAACATAATACATAATATATGTGCATATAACAGTAAACAAACCTATAACTACATCATACATACGATTCTTAATGAAATATAAATTTTCCATAATTTTCATTTCCCCATATTTATATTTGTTCTCCTTTGGAAGAATAACCGGATAATGTTGCACACGGAATTCATAATTACTTCGTCTTCATTTTTCATTATAAAAATGAATTTATCATCATCGTTCATGTTTGTAAAGTGTATGTTATTAGTGTTAGCAACATCAAATAATTCTTTCCTGAGGTCAGTGTACGCACTGCATTCCATTATGAAATGTTTTTCAGTTTCAACTTTTTTCCCATCACACATGAGACAAATTCTGTCTTTTAATAACGTCTTTGGTTGTGTGTGTCGGCCTTTTTCTATAGCTAATATATGATTGCTAACACGCAGTCGGGTGAACATTTCTCTTGCCGTTGGTGATCGGACGTGTTTGAGGTATGGTTCTATTTCATATTTGTCTTTGAACGTTCTATATGTTCGTAGTTTATTAGCACCATTCTTTTTGTCGTCATCGAATATATCTTTTTTGAAATTATTTACATGTTCTGATTTTAGTCTCTCAATTATAAGTTTGTCGGTGAATCCTATCGTTTTATTAGACTGTGATATATTGATACCTCTTTTTGCAAGATGTGTGTCCCACGTTGGAAGATTACATAATAGAGATTCTGTGAACGAATCATGTATTATATTTCCCAGTTGTGCAAAACAAAGTTTATTTAGATATTTGAACATATTCCCGATGGCATTAACTGCTATGGGGTATCGACCTAGTTCAGCCCTCGAAGCATGATTTGACGCTTTTCTATTGAGTTGTAGTATATTTTTACAGAACTTTAAATGTGTCTGCTCAAGAGGGTATAGTTATCAACAAACGGAAATTTCAATTCAGCAGCCCATATTTCGCAACCATACAACAGAATAGGCATTATTAATTTGTCAAACAATTTACATTTAGTACTGAGAGACAATTCTGTCTGTGAATTCAATGTGAAATACATAGCCTTTGAAGCTCGCCCGCTCAAGTTTTCACAAGCTCTCTCCATTTTACCATCAAAACTGAAAATGAGACCCAAGTATTTATATTCTTCAACTACTTCTAACGACTCACCATTTATATAAAACTTATTTATGATAGCATGCTGTTTACACGATGAACGAAACTGTATTCGTTTTAGTGTTTTTCTGTTTACGGTGATTGGAACAAATATGAATATTTTCGACAACTAAGGCCTCCCGTGTCTTTAATAATATAATTAACAAAAAAATTGACTGAGTTTACAGACAATTTAAATGAAACAGTGACTGACCAACTGCGTGACATTCGAGTGGAGGGGATTTCACATTACCAGGCATTGCATCATCTTTGGAAGTGAGACACGAAATTTAAACAAATATATGACGGCCGAACAACGAGACAGACTAATGCGAAGACTTCTTAATTTTGTGAGTGACAATTCCAAATTCCAAACTTCAACTGACGACAATTAACTATACCCAAAACTACCGCTCTCGCAAAAAAAAACTGGACAAAAAAAAGGAAAGAGTGAAGGCATCAAAAACCAAGACGATCACCAATAAACGACAGAAAGTTAGCATATAGTATGGAAATATACATAGAGGATCTCACATGAGTTTCTATTTTATACGGAATATATCAACCGAGTTCACTAAATTCGATTTGAGTCGAGGTTTACCGAGTGCACTGACTTCAAGGAGAACAAACTCTGCCCATCGTTCCGCCGGGGCCGAGTCAGTGTAAAATAATAAATAAATATTCGATTGTATATAAAACAAACTTTGATTCTAGTACCTGAAGCTCTACTGAAAGAGCAGTGTGATGTCAGGGAAGTTAAACGAAGTAATAATAAGACAAACTAACTAAGTCAAAACAACTCAGTGACAAAGAGACAGAGCATAGAGTATGCGGTAGTTAATTAACACCTTTATTAACACCTTTGCTAATCTCATGTTCGTTTGTGTTCGTTGTTTAGTAGCTTTGCATTCAAATAATGCTTATAACTCGAAAAATAAGTCATCAAAGTTGGAAATAACACCACATACACATATAATGGACCCACACGCACCCACAAACCAAATTTCACCCTTCTATTCCGCTTTTTAGACCTGTGTTCGTTTATGTTCGTTTGTGTTCGTTTGTGTTCGTTGTTTAGTAGGACCGTCTTATACTTTATAGTTTAATTGTTCTTATAGTTTAATTTATAGATTATACCAGAATTGAATGAAGTGTGAATGTTTTTTTTAGACCAACAGTCAAATGTTTCCCAATGGTCGTAAAATAATATAGGTTGAAATTGTTCTTATAGTTTAATTTTCCAACCAGAATTGAATGAAGTGTGAATGTTTTTTTTAGACCAACAGTCAAATGTTTTCCAATGGTCGTAAAATAATTAGATTGGAATGGCTATCAGTATCACTATCAGTTGGAACATTTCCAGCTATACAGGGTGCCAAGTTGAAAAATTCTAGCAGTTGGAATTCTTGAGGTACATGTTGTGGGGGGGGGGGGGGGGGTATCCAAGCCAAATTATTAACCCACCCACAACTTGGGGTGTGCGAGGGACAGGGATGTGGACTGAGGGTCTTCATTGGTGACCTCCACCTTGGAATTTCGAATTACCCCCCCCCCCCCCCCCCCCCCCCCCCCCATTGCACACTTTGGTGCATTATTTTCAATGTTTTAATAGTTTTATACGCTAAGGCCAAAATGAAGAATACCTGAGTTTAGCCTTAGGCTCATTCAGGCAGTAACGGGTCACAGGCAGTAACGGGTCAGTTGCTGTTTATCGTCGTGGCAAAAGCCACAGTCTTACGGCACAGATGCACTTGATCTCCGAAAATGCTGTTGATTCTTGAGAATGAATATGTGTTGGATATCATCTGCAATTTGTGGCGAGTTCTGACGGTAATTTCAGAATTAATTCAATTTTTCTGACGGACAGTGGAAACACTTCGGAGAAAAGTAGGTCAACAAAATATGTCAAGTTGCAGATCGGCTGCTGCCAATAAAAAACAGAATAAAATACACCCAAACTAAGCACTGTAAAATATTAACAAATTATTGATTTTTCAACTCCCAGACCCCCACAAAAGTTAAATATGTCTTATTGTGTAAACATTTAATTTGCTTCGACCTACTTCCGTTGTCAATAGCGGGTCACATGCTTTTGTTTACAGTCGATCACACGTGCTATCACGGACTGAATACAAACATGTCAATTGAATTCTAATGATTAGCATACGTTGGAAATAATAAAACATAGTAACATTTCATGCCTTCATTGGCAATTTGAGACATAATATAGGTTGAAATTGTTCTTATAGTTTAATTTTCCAACCAGAATTGAATGAAGTGTGAATGTTTTTTTTAGACCAACAGTCAAATGTTTTCCAATGGTCGTAAAATAATTAGATTGGAATGGCTATCAGTTGGAACATTTCCAGCTATACAGGGTGCCAAGTTGAAAAATTCTAGCAGCCCCGCCCTTTGTTTGAAAATGTTCATCTGGGGACTGGACGTGTCTCAAACTTTCCAACTGTTGGAAATGTCGAACCCCACGGCCCCTAACAGGGCCTGGTCCAGGTTTTATTTGGGGACACCTCCCGATGACCGAACGTCATCGCCGACTGCCGAAGGCAGGAGCCGGGGAGAGTATGAGAGGGGCTCCTCCCTCTTTTTGGGGCGGTCCGGGGGGGGGCCTCCCCTGGGAATTTTTTTGAACTTTCAATTCTCGGAGAGTGATCTTGGGCATATATGAAGGATGATTTTCATTTTTTAACCAAAGAGAATTTTATACTTTCAGTAGCTATTAATATGACCAGAGTCACTTAAGCTAGAAAACAAAATTCATTTAATACATGAATTCAATTTATATTTATACACAAAAGAAAAGACACAATGAACCAACATATTTTATATTTCAACTTACAAGATAACATTGTTTTTAACAGAATTAAACAAACACACATAATGATAACAGATTAATATATAATATTATCATAATAATGCATAATATAATCTAATAATGTATAATATGCCCCACTGTATGACTGAGATGAAAAAGATAGAATGAACAGTCCTGCAACATTTTTCATTATTTCTTATTCTAGGTTTGTAGTTAAACACTCTCAAAATTATGTTGTGTTCTATTTGTTTCCAATTGATATACCGGTATACATGTATGTTAGGGCCCTAGTAATTCGAACTAATCTCTACGTTAATTATTCATTTGGTATTATGAGATCCCTCCCACCTGATAACCAGGTTGATTTGATCAAATTGTCACTAGCTGTTCCTATACTGTATTGTGTAATTTCGCTTTAATTTGATTGAAATACTAAAGTCTGAAGGCTGAATGGTAACAAACCTGAACTATTTGAAGTTTTCACAGATGAAAGCTAGATAGAACCAAACATACTTTACAGTATGATTCCAACTGTTAAACTTAAATCTTTTTGTAAACTTAAATGTCTTATGTCAATATATATAAATACATAAATGCTGTGTATCTTGTTAGAATATGAATTGGGACCTGAATTTAATAAAAAAAAAAATATTTTTTTTAAATATATATATATTTTTTTGCCTTCAATTTTTTTTGGGCGCCCAAACTCAATGTCCCCAAACCCGATATACAGGAGTCGAAAACGGGCTGGGTCAGGCCCTGCCTAAGGTTGGAAAATTTCCCAAATAATGGACACTTTCAGACCAAAATTTTGACAAAAAAATAGAAAAAGAATATTCTGCTGTTGCCAGTTGGTCTAAAAACAACTTATTCCCCACTATACCGGTTGGGTATAATAACTGGTTTGGGTTTACATATAAATAATTGAGAACAATTTCAACCTATGCGGGTAATTGTGGACAATTTGTGGTGTATATATGCTTAAACTATAAAAGTTGTGTTGGACCGGATCAGGCATGATTCTCTAGCTTGAACATTTTTATCAAACACCAGACCTGTCACTACATCCTTAAGGAGGGTGTGAATATAATTACCTGGATTCAGGATGTTGGATCTCGCCCAAGGGATGGTGCCCGGCATATGTATATGATAAGGTGCATCCACCAAATGGAGTGCCCAAGCCATATAATCCTCCCCGAGAAAACCACAAAATAAAAAGAATATATTAACACCAAATGATAATTTTGTAATTTCAATTGTTCCGTTATAAATAGATATATTAGTACATTGCATTCTGTGTACAATCAGTTCGTGTGCCATGTAACTGCTGTGATAGTAACCTCTGACAGGGATGAATCCAGGCACTTCATGCAGTGCTATTTGGCAGGTTGATTATACCGTCCCAATATAATTTAAAATCAACACACAACTGAGGGTGGGTTGGGTGCTTGGTGGAAATGGGTATAGGGGGCCTACTCATACCAGTGGCGAGATATACCCAACACTCACTGTCATTCGCAACGTCCTTGGTAGTAACGTTTACCTTTTTACCTTGTTTTTCTGGATCAGAGCAAAATGAAAGTAATTGCAAGTCCTAGTTTTGTGTAAAATGCTTCTTTCTTGATGTACTCTTGTGTCTGTAATAAACGTGCATGCACGTTTATTAAAATTTGGAAGATTTTCCACCCTGCACGAGGCTTATTCCAGTCTGCACGTTTATTAATTTTGTGCATTTTGGAAGACATGTCTTGACAGGCCGATTTTGCCCCCTCCTCCCCACAACAAATCTTGAGAGGGTGTTTATAAAATCCGGAGTAAATGTCAGTATACTGTAGCAAAATATTGGTATTGCACCACGTATCAGGTTTTAACGATTGCTGTTATATTATTAACTCACAATAGGCCATGCCAAATAGTTTATTGGTAAATAGAATAATAAATTTGTTTCGCCCTGTACTTATATTCCAGTCTGCACTTGTATTACATTAGGTCGGATTTTCAACCCTGTACTTATATTCCAGACTGCACTTTTATTCCGGACACGAGAGTATATGTTGAATACAAATATGATATAAATTGCTTGAATCGTGATCCACAAATAAAGCGATAAGTGGCCAGCTCACAAACCAATGATATTAATTTGATACATGTATATGTCAATCAGATTTGGCACAGGTAAGTGCTGCACATGTTGCAATGAAATGAGTTACACAACATTTGCTACTCATGGTCATATAAACATGTAGGCCAAATGAATATGTTGTCAGTTTTGTGTGTGTTTGTGTCATTAATTTAAAAACTACAAAACATATAAAATGTGTACTGTCCAAAAATAAATATTGCCCTTTGATATTTCATTGACAATTAAATAAGAGTAAAAAATGTGAGTTAAAGATATGCAATTAAATAAGTTATAGGCAGTAACTTGAGGCAACTCAAGACAGTACAATCCACAATGCATCTTATGACTGATCCACTTGGGATTTGGGATGCAATCTCTCAAGGTGCTTGAAACGATCAAATGATCTTGTCCGCCATCTTCTGTTCTGGTAAATTTCCACTTTTCATTGTTTTATATCAGTTTATTGCCTTTACCCCTGTTTATCCTATAGAAAGAATGAAGCTGTACGTCCTATCCTGACTGCACACCATCCACCCCAACTGTTGCCACCTCTGCTCTGATTTATATACTACTACTACTATATGTTTGTATTATGAACACAAAACATTCAATCACACACTATAACACTACTACATATGATTTGTGACTTGTAAGTGAATGCTATTAACTGTACATAGGGCCATATTATGTTGGGAACAAATGTAATTACTAATTTGAGTTTGTATTTCCAATATAAAATATAAATAAAAACATATTTCTCAGCAACTAATTTTTCAACAAATCAGTTATTGATTGTGATTCTCTTAGCGCTAATTATCATCATCAAAAACATAGAATTAGTTTCCCGATGATGACGTACACATATATCGTCTGTGCCTTGGTAATTGTTTTGAACATCTGTATATGTATGCAGTTGTTACGTCCTAGTGACCAAAGCTGGCTTTTACAGAATGTTTTGTTTACATTCTGTTGATGCTGAAATGGAGTCTATTGTAAATAAGTTTGTGTTTGATACAAAACTTTTAATTGGAATAAATACATCTTGCACATGTTATTTGTGGTTTAATAACACACAAACAGCCATAAATTGTGATATATACAGCTCAAACGAAAGGTGACCCTTTACTGCCTGAATTGACCCCTTATTGCCTGAATTTCGTGCTATCTTTGATCGCATATTTTAAACAGAAAGAGCAAAATTTGGGAACATCACATAGGATGTATGATAGAGCTAGGATTTATGAACAAAATGATATATAAACTTGCATACAGACAGGTGCAGCACAAACATAAAAAGTGACCCTTTACTGCCTGAATGACTGTAACAACTAACATGAGGGGGAAAAACAGGGGCGGGCGGGCGGTACTTCATTTTATTTGTTCATTTTATTTTTCACGGGGATTAAATATATAATAACTGTTCGTGCCTTCTAATCGTCTGCCAGTGTCACTCGTATTATAAAGCTTGGGCAAGTCATTGTCACACTATTATAAATCAATGTCAATTGTCAATGTCATGGTAGCTTTAATCAGTTTAATGGTGTTACAGAAGTTCAATGACATATATTTACACACTAATTAGTGTTGTCATCACTAAATCCAGCATTCTGTTTGGTCGGCGCCTACGTGGCTAGTTGCAGTTATTTCTCGGTGAATGCGCAACGCCTCATGACACCAAGCTAATAACACCATCGATACGTCATTAGGTTTGGAAAGACGAACGCGTAATGTTTTGGGCGCATTTGGACTCGCGCAGGATTGACTTAATACATCATCGGGTTTCAATATGAAGAGAAATTGTTCCTATTAACTTTTGGCAAGGGTGCTATTGGGTATTTTGGGCTGATCTTGTCACGATACACTTTTCGATTTAAATATATTTACAAAAGTGGCTTTCTCGCTAAATGTATATAAATATAAGGATTAACTGTCATGTGGACTATTTTTATGGAGATGTAACGGTGAGGTAAGTGGACATAACTTGTATGTAAAACCCTTCGGTTTTACACAAGTTATGTCCGCTTACCTCACCGTTACATCTCCATAAAAACAGTCCACATGACAGTTAATCCTTATGTATACAGCATGATATTAAATGATATTATATATAGAATAAGTGTCTAGTGTTGGAAATTAAATGGTTTATGTTCACGCTGAAGCTCGGATATTACAGGCCAAATCCATAATATGATTACGTCAGTACGTATCAGACCTGTTAAGTTTTGAAAATGTCAATCCGTGAGATTTTTGCGGGAGGTATGCCCAAATATGTTCATGTTCCAAAAATAATTTTTATGATGAAGATTGCATAATTTTTATGAGTTTCTATTTTATAAATATATAGACCTAAATAAAATGGCAATGAATGTCCTGTTGGTAATTGTAATAGAGCTGCTCTGTGTGGGAGATACCACCATTTATTGAAAAGAAAGAAGCAGATCACACTTCGTAAAAATACTCAGAATTCCACCGGAAACAGCCGGATATGCGCGAAACTGAAAGTACAACATCGTAATAAACGACAAAATGGACTCGTCTTACGGTTTAACACACAAAAGAAATGCACACATTCCACCATTTATTAACCCTTATTCCAACGTATCGTCTTTTGACGTCTTTTGTTGTAGCGTCCGTATCGTCTTTTGACGTCTTTTGTTGTAGCGTCCGTATCGTCTTTTGACGTCTTTAATTTTTGCATTTTCAACACTCGGATTCGAGACTCGAATAAAGAGTAATAATGACGATTTACATTGATTGTGTTTTGTTCTGCTGATGGTTAAGATCATGAAGGGCACATATTAAATCCTTTCTTCCTTTGCTAGGCTTTAGATTTGCAAAATGTTTACTTATAATGCTGTTTTGGTCGACAAAATGAAAACAAACGAAATAGAAACACGTGGTTTCGACGAAAACGAAAGTTGTTGTCAGAGACGCTTCCTTGTTGATTGCGTTATGCGTGGCCGCGAGGGTAATCTATGTAAAATATGACAACTTGAACTTGATATTTATATTGGATTATGTATTATTTCTTAAGTGGTGATTTTATATTTCCAAATAGTGCAATATGAACATTTTCCCCAGCCGTAATTAAATCGGCCACAGATAAGCAAAATCTCAGCGTGACAGTTACGGAACTGGCCATTGGGATGTTTTTCCTGTCGAGTTCCATTATGATTGTCACTTCATCCGTGAACGTGAAAAAAGATTTTTATAATAATATATTTTTTTAATGGACTAACATCATAACGAAGGCACGTATTTCCAACTTGCCTAAATATTAAATGTTGACATAGAGTATGTTCTCAGTCTCGTATTGGCTGACAAAATGAAAACAAACGAAACAGAAACACGTGGTTCACTGGTAGCGAATTTTCGACGAAGACTAAATTTGATCAATATTTAATGTAGGTGAACTTCTCCACAAACCAAATGTTGTGAAACATATTCATTAAGTGTCACAATTGTTGTTTAATTTGAGAACTCGAACATTGCAATTCCAAATTGATGACTCAAAGTGGATCTTTCTGCATTTATTGCACAAATTTACTCTGCGAAATCATGTTATGTCGGAGCATCGGAATATTATTTCCGGTTGTAATGTAACTACGGACGCGGCCGTTGTTGTGCTATCGGCGGGATTCTAAACACATAATTAAAACTTTTTTATATATATTATCTACAAATTTAGTATAATAAATTGATGAGATATTACTTTTATATATCCATTACTCGATATTCAGAAGGTTTTTATAACTTTTATTTTGAAGTTTCATTCTATATTCTAAAGTTTTGAGAGGTTTCTTTATCATAAGACTCTTTTTATGAAGGAAATAACTTAAAGGTACTCAATCCGATAAGACGCTGCTAAATTACTCCTTCCTTGGTTTCGGTGGGGAAAAAAATATTTGATTAGTGTCGAGGAACCCACCCATCAAAGCTCAGAGTAATTAGATATCGATCTTTGCAGTTTGCTATTTTTATTGTTTCTGGGCCTGATCGTGCCAGAAGGACGAGGTCAAATGGGCGGTCTTCCAGATAAAGATGGATAACTGTAAATAGTGTAAAATCGTGGTAATAATAACTACTTGGTATTAGAGTTGTCCATCTTTTCTGGTTAAATACGCCCAGAATAGCAAACCTTCAGAATAGCGAACCTTCGATGTCTGAATAAGAACCTTTGGAATAGCGAATATGGAACCTTCGAAATAATGAACGCGATCCTGTATGAAGAGCCCATGACACGTCCATCAATAAATGTATACATGTTTCATGGGACTGTTTATATATACACATATAAGACTGGAGTAAAGTTGAGACCAACATGTCTTTGTTAATTTTGGTGCCCAGATTTCAACGAAATTTGGTGTGGTGACTCAGGGTGCCCTGGCAGAGTGTGTAATGGCGTTAGTTTTTCTAAATTTTGATTTAAACAAATTTAAATGAATAAAAAAAATATGAACATATGTGAATATTCAGGTACAAATAAACCTATTTGCACGAGAATATGTTGCAGCACCAGATATAGAGGAATGTGGGCCACAGTTAGACATGGGTCACCGTCAGAGTGAGATATTGCCTCTAACATTTCTCTAATTTCCAGACCAATATCCATGGCGCCAGTCAAGCGATATTAGCCATATAGCACATTTTACTATATTTCTTCAAAATGCAATCATCAGGTGAAGGTTGAATCTGGCCAAGCGACCAATTTTCAAGGCAAAATTATTTTAATTTAATTTTTGCTATTTTAAAGGTACTCAATCCAAATTAACCCTCGCAGATTATTATTTCCTTGACTTCGGAGGTGAAAAATATTTGATTCAAGTCGAGGAACCCACAACATCAAAGCTCATAGTGATCAGATACCGATTTTTAAAATCTTATCATTTAAATTTTTTAGTGGCCCAGCAAACAGCAGACGAGAATACTTTTTCTGACCAAATTGCAGATGAAGATGGATAATTCTAAAATCAACTGTTTTTTTGTGTGTGTGTCAGATGTTTGACAAATCAGCAATATTCGTTGAGCAAAAAGTTGATAAATTACAAGTTTTTGTCAATTTTATGCTATAATTGACTGCAGTTTTTTTTTAGCAATTAATCGATTCTGTCAACTGAAGCGGCATTTCAAAAAATCTTCTTGTTGTTGGAATCTGATGATATGGGGACTATTGATTCGGATTGAGGACCTTTAAGGGAAAAATATCTTTATTGGATAAATTTACATATAATACTGAATACAATTTTTATGAAAACGGCCCGGGTTACGTGGATGGGGCACAATGACTCAATGAGACATAATTTATGGCCTGTGGTAGGATCCAACTTCAGTAGATGATAGGCACTTCAAAAATGAATGAGATAATTTGCCAAATGACTATTGTTTTGGGGCTGGAGTGGATAAATATTTTAGATCAAACAAACTGATGTCATTGTGCAATAGTGATATGTTTGGTGCATTTCCTATATGGTTACTACTTAGGGGTGACCCCTTCTGTGAAGTAGATGATAAGAAACAAGTATTAAGGGTGGTCCCAGCTCGAGATTGCATGCTTGTTCGTGACTTTTGTGAGCTTTTATCGTACTCTCAGATGTCTAATCATTGTGATGGTCAACAATAGTGATAGCGGAGACCTAGACTGAAATTAACAATATTGATGGAAATTTAATTCTATTTCAATTTAATTCTATATACTCTTGAGTGCCTAATAAACGTACAGGGTGGAATAATAGTACAGGTTGGAAAAATGTCGCGTAACTGAGTAATAGTACAGGGCGGAATAAACGTACAGACTGGAAATATTAGTACCATACATCCCAACAAAACGCACCATCTGACTGGTTTACTGATGCCATGTGACAGAAATAGTTTCGATGGATAGCCAGGTCTGTGAATCTACAGTGTGCTGATCACTGTCAACAATCAGAGTTCATTTATCTATGAATAACACAATTTAAGATTGGTGAATTATTTCTGTTGGTTAATTTAATAAACGTACACTCGTACAGGACCAAATAACGATCGTACAGGTGGGAATTTTACCTCGATTTTAATAATCGTACATGTATGTTTATTAGGCACTCAAGAATATGTCTCTTTGCCAAAAAACTTAATGATCGTTGAGAATTTTATCTAAAATTACTAATCATGCGACACATGCTGACACTATTGGTTAATAGGCATCTGATAGTATATGAACATTTTAATAATTGCCCGGGAGGAATGGCATTATTCTTGACAGGCATAGATACATAGATGTTCATGGCATGGTCTGAGAAAATGCTACTAGATTAAACTTTTATATGATTGCCTCATTACTACATTAGTCATGTACATGTATAACTAGAAGGTCGTGACAGTTCAACTAAGTTGGCCTGGAATTATTATGTTTAGCATACATATTATTCCAATCCCAATGTGTCAAGTCGACAATAGCAAGTACGCAGGGCTATATTTAATAATTTTTCCACAAATAGCCACTAGTTAATATATATATGCTAGCCATGCTGATCAAGCTCCCGCTTTATGCTTAAGGTTTAAATCGAGAACACAGTGTTAAAATCATGAATTATTTAATATGTGAGAATGCTAAAACTAATCACCGTGCAATATAATTATTAAATTTAACTTGATGTGTCCATCACAGGAAACAGAATTCATACACACAGATGGAAGTTGGCCCGGAAGCATATCCTCTCACCAGTCACTGCATGAACTATGCAGTGTGTCGAGACCAAGTGGGATTGGGAGATGTTCTTCTTTTCCTTCACTCAACAAGAAGATAAATGACTCACTTTGTTAGTCACCAATTCACTGGGCTTCACATGTTTGTTACATCTTTGTGTCGAGTCTGTCGACTGTATATGGCTAGAATTGTATTTTGACCTGAGTCACATTTACAGTGAGTGGGTGAGGCTGAAGTCGTTGATAAATAATTTAGTAATCTGTATTCACTAAATTGACTAATACAATCCTAATATTATTAGATTAGTAAGCCACATGAACGCTTTCACCGATTACTGCGTCCACAAGTTCCAGCTACGCGCTACGTTCAACGGTTCATGACTGAACTATACTGTCTATACTACACTATAGTAAATAGGTTGTGATTAGTTATTACTGTTCAATTTCCCACACAAGACACTTATGATATTTTGTTTATCCTCCGACTCGAATACTAAGAAATTTTGCAAAATATTCAACTCAGAAGGTGAATTTAACAAGAGTTCCTCCATTGGAAATGGCGGCCCGGCACATACATGCGGCAATGCCAACGTGACGTACATAACATAATCAATATGCAAAGCGGTGGTGGCATTAACACCTGTAAAACAAAGTAAGCTGCACCAAGAACAATATATGTGCATTGATTACCCTATGACTGTTGTATTCGGATCATTGCGACCCAGAAGATGTTGATTCATTGGGTCCGGCTTTCTGTAGAACTAATGAATATTTAATGAGAAATAGTTCTACTAGGAAAAAATTAAGTTCTGTAACCAGGCACATAACACTCCTACTGGGTACATACACACTCATGTTACGTCAGGCTTATAATTTTCAGGGTGGATGCGGTGAGAGGTGGATAAACTATAATACATAATGGAATTTTCTTTCCATACAGTCTCGAGAACCGAAACCTAATAAGAACCGAAACCTAAAAAGAAACGTACTGTATGTGAAGTTCGTTTATAACAAGAGGCGTTCACCTGAGGACTCCACTAGCTGGCTATTATTTTCCGATTCCCAACATTTTAAACACCTATTTTCGGCTTGGTCTTAGTAAACATTTTCCAAATTATATAATTCACGCTTCCTAATGTTATCAAGCTATGCTGACAATCAAACATAAATTATTATTTTGTAGACTACTGTATCAGTATAATGTTTGCAAACTATCTGGGAAAGATCACTTATAAAGAGCGTTTCATTTGTATTTACATTTTATTTACACTTATCTCTATACAATTCATATTAGAATTGGGTCATTTTCCAGTTTAATCCCTTCATACACTGATAATGCAATTCGGGGTCCAGCCCTATATATGTACTCTCAGGCTCCAAATAAACGTGCAGACCCAAATAATAGTGCAGGGGGGGACTTTCATTGAAAATTAATAAACGTGCAGACCCAAATAATAGTGCAGGGGGGGATTTCCAGCAAATGTTTATAAAATTAACAGTGAGGACGTGAAATTTTTATATTTTATACATAACTCGGCAAGCTTTTTCTTCTCCGCAATATTATATATATATTATTTTTTTTTGACAAAAAGTGTCCGCCATGTTTAAATTCTCACGGGGAAAGAACAACAATTTTTACAGAAATTCCCGAAAGACAGTGCGTAAAGAAGCCCCAAAGTTTTATTCTACATCCATTTTTAATTATAGACTAAGCTTCCCAACTATAAAGTAACATTTTATTACACTTTCAATGATCAAAATATTTTATAAACCTCTCATAAAATTGTTGGATTATGGTTTTATTGAGATCATTAAAACGAAAATATCTGGTGCCTAAATGGAGCCCCACACTGCCACAGTAAAAACTGTATTCCGGTAAGCACGTGGTGCTTCCCCCTTAATAATGAGATAATCCTAATGAAAACGTGCGCAAACATCATGGATACACGGCTTAATCGGAAACCGATGGGTCCACTTTTAAAGGCATGCGGGGAGGGGAAATGTGTATTCTGGAAGAACATGGTGCGTCCCCCTGATAATGAGATAATCCTAACAATCACGTGCACGAAAGTAATGGATACACGGCTTACTAGTCGGATGCGACCACTTTCAAATGAATGCAGGGAGGTAAACACCTGGCTCGCCCTGCTATTTTCATTTTTGGGAATTCCTCTCAAGCGAGCGACGTATTTACTATAATAACTGTCAAACTGTTTCCCTAAATTTGAAGTGAAAATATGTTTTACGGTGGTATAACTATCACTTTGTTGATGAATTAGAAGGTTCACTTTTGGTACAAATTATTTTACTGAAAAATAAATAAACGTGCAGACCCAATTAAGCAGCGTACAGGGGGGAATTTTCCATCTGAAATAATAAACGTGCATGCACGTTTATTTGGAGCCCGAGAGTAACAGTCCTATTTTAATTCCAATTGTTGTTATCCCATATTTATGGTAAGCGCATTACTATTCGTACAATTATCAACGATATGAGCATAGCTAAATTTATCATCTGGCAGTACTAGTACAGCCAATGTATAAGCATACACTTTTATTTACAAATAAGGAATTTTCCTGGTAGTGCAATCAGGAAAGTCTGTGTGTACGTTTTTACAATAATTCGTGTATAGTATACATTTTGTGTGTATTGCTTGGTGTGTGGCCCTCGTGGTATTTCTATCCCTATGATTTAAGCTTGCTGAACGGTTTGACTGGTACTTATTCTACATTTATGTTGACATTCAAAATTGTCCATGTGGCGCTTGGGAATGTGTACCTATATATAGGTTTATTACATACATCTGTCCATGTTACTGAAGACAGGTTTACCCCTGTACTCTACGGTGTTCCCGCCTCGCCGACCAGAACGAGAACAATTTTGTAGATATGAACCTGGAAATTGCAAAATCATAACATCTAGTGGATTAACACCAGGCAAATTCACGCCCTATATTGTTTTTCACAAATTCATTATCAGTTTTGACGAGCCACTGAATGTGGATAGACCAGGACATACCGGGTCGACCATGGTTCGGTCTGGTGGGAGAACGTTTTGAAATCTGAACATGAAAATTTATCAATTATAGACTTTCCTCAAGCTTTACATTTGTTGGATATTTCCAACATAACTGTTGGCCATATAGCCCGAATTCTTTCTACCAAAAGTAGGTATATTTGCAAATGTTGGTCAAAAACTATAAAAAAAATCCCCACTAATACATTTTTGGAAAATCATACGGAATGACAGAATAATTTCAATGTATGTTTGGTGTGTTAGGTATATATAATTTCCAACTGTTAAACAATTTGACAGAAGTTGGGGTGAAACACCCCAACCCTCTCGCCACGTCCCTATCGACCTATGCGTGGGCATAAATACACCGTGAATGTGTTACACGATTGAATACAACCGTTCAGTTATTATATCTTATGTGGTGACTGATTTCTCATTTTAATATAGATATTTGACATTTGAACGGACATGGCGCATTTGAACCTCAAGACTGTTGTATATTTGTAGTGGCCGATAGTGACACAAAATACTGATATACACACCTCATACTCGGCACAATCTTACCGTCGTCAGAGCGACTTTTATTTGTTTTCTTTGTTTGGCATACAAGTGAACCAAACCTGAACGCTCTTTATTCAAACCATATAATGAATATTGTACCATTAAACACCCTTTATATCTAACAAAGTTTAATTTTTCTACCTATACATCCGGATTTAGACCCAGACAAATATCCGAGTTCTTGGGATAAATATTCCCTTGCCAGACCCTTCGAAAGATTCCAACCAAGTATCAATTATATGACTATATATTCCCCAACTAATATAAGTAAGGGGCAATTTCGGTCTTATATCTGACTAAAAGTACATGCATGTAGGACATTCTTGGACCCTGTGTCTAAAACAACATATTTTACACCGAATAATGGTTGGATTATTAAATTAGCGTAATTGTATATTTGTGCTATCATAACATATTTTCTCAGCCTGAAAATTCCATCTGTTCTAGACGAAACTAGAACGGTCTGGGAAATTACTAATGAAAGCCAATTATTGAAAATGTTACCAAAATGAGTCCACGAAAGACGCCAATCCATTCCACTTTGGCCTCGTCCCAGGTGAATGCAATTCATTATCCTCGCAGAGGTCCATCATATGACCATATAGCATCAAGTATAACGTGGAATGCGGATAACAATTTCTCTATCATATATATTTTGCTGCAATTGGCTCACCATACATTACCCGTTGATATGCTTAATTCTACCCGTAAAACAGTTTGCGATTTCAAAACGTGTACCGGTACGGGTAGCTACCAGTACCCGTACCGGTACCCGTACCCGTTTGAAATCGCAAACTCGCTAATGACGAGGGAATACGAATATACTACAACAACAATGGCGGCACTTCTGTTTTTTCGTGAATTGACGATATTTGCAAGGAAATGGTTTACTTGTTTAAGCTAATTCCATAGTCGCGAATTCCTAATTACAAAAAAATAAAATGAAATCGGAGGAAATTTTTGAAAAACGATAAAATGGAATTTGGTGGCAGGTTTTGAGTAGGGGCGGGCGGGTTACCCTAAACACAGGTATTCTTCGTGTTGGCCTAATTTGTCTAAAATATTCATTCTAAAATTCGTAAGCGGTTCTAATACTTCTATCAATCTATGTCATCTACATCTACATCTACTTGATACTCCATCGCCCTCAATGTGATGAGGATTATGTGGAGGTCCAGGTGCTACCACGGCCGAGTAACTTTATAACCCTGTGGTGACTCCAGTAGCGTTCTTTAATGTGCACACACCGAGGCGTGTACACGGGTCAGCCATTAATGTCCGCGCCCGATCGGACAGCGTACTGCACCCACGACAACATACCTGGACAAGTGTTGTAATGGGGGGGAAGTCCGCATTTTGCATTCGGATCTTGATTCAGTGATCTCGAATGAGACTTTTCAGCCTGACAAACTTGGTATCTGACCGAGTTCTGAGTTTTGTCAGAATACCCTGACCAGGTTGCGATCCCCGGTCCGATAGCACGAGAGACCAGTACGCTACCTCTCGCCCTCGGCCACCGACTTCCCAATCCAGACGTACTTCTACACATAGCTCAAAAGAGGAAAACGAGCAAGATCTCAAAAAATATATTACGGACAGTCGGATACTCTATTAAAAGATGAGAGTCTATTAAAAAAACTTGTTGAAAGCTTGGTTGAAAAAATAGTCGAGCAAATCCTCTCTGATGGAAAAACAAAGTCATCACTTGCTGAAGCTATTGTTAAAAATGACTCCTTTTCCAAATCGGTTGATGAATCAAATGACAATCCCATTATTAAACGTATTGAGGAACTGGAAAATGAATTACTCAGACTGCGTGTTGAAAATTTAGAGCTTAAAGTTAAAGAGAGTGTCAACAACCTTGAATTTGAAGGCTTGAACAATATAATAATAATATACAGCCGCAGAAACTGCCTACTAATTCATGGCATCCCCAAAACAATGAACGCACAAATGATATTGCTCTCAATGTCTTCAGAAATGGGCTAAATGTTCCAATCCAAGATGGGGAAATTGGCCGATCTCACAGACTTGGGAGGAAACCTAACAAAAACAGACCAAGGGCTATCATTGTAAGATTTGTCAAACATGACACAAAACACCAAATGTTCATGACCAAAAGAGCACTAAAAAACTGCAAGCTCTATGGCGACAACACCAAACTGGCAATAACTGTCAGAGAGCCTATTTTTTTTTGCAAAACGAGTCAGATTTTCACCGTAAAATGACTGTAAATCCTAAGCTAGTTTTGTCAAATTTGGAAGGCGACTTCGTTTTCGCCTTGCGGACATCCGAGGGCGACTTTGCCAGCCCAAGGGCAGAATTTCGCCCGAGTCGCCCCCTAGTGTGGGGCCTGCTATAGCGTGCATGGCTTAACGCTTGGTACAGCCGTCAGCTAATTTGGGGTTTATCTTTTGAAATCGGGAGATTTGGTTTCCCGATCGGGAGCACATGAGAAATGACACAAAATCGGGAGACTCCCGCCGAAATCGGGAAAGTAAACAGGTCTGATTGGGATACCGGTACATATCCTCTGCTGGAAACAGGTGTCCCCAAATTATCTCTGGATTCTTCCCTGAAAAGTATCTCAAACTTGTTCTATTTTATACGTAATTTATCAAACTCGTCCACTAGAATCTATTTGAGCCTGGTAAACCTCGGCTCAAATCGAATTTAGAGAACTCGGTTGATAAATTCCATATAAAATAGTAACTCGTTTGAGATCCTCTATTTATATATTAGTATTGCTTAGACCTTTCAACTTTCCCCATTCCTAATGGCTCCATTGACTGTAACATATGAAATTATTCCCTTTACATGTTGAGCTACAGTGTCATTGACACTTTCATTTTAAACAAATTTTGAGAACAAATTGACAGATGGGTTGTCAGATCTGAATGAAATTTGTATGGAGGTTTGCCACAATGAATGCTTTTAATGGAATGCCAAATGGTATTGTTTGCATTTCCAATTTGTCTCAGTTATCGACCTTAATTTTTTCGCCGGCTTGATTAAACTCAAACAAATATGAACCAATTTTGAAATTCTTTGGTATTCATGCATGTTTTATTTAGTTATCGCAGGCCAGATTGAGACATCTAAGGAACTAAGCCACATCATACAATTAATAAACATCGCGTGCACCTTGGCAAGGCAGGTGCATTTGTTTTTCCCTGTTTTTTGAGAAGGTGAATTCACCCCATGCATCCGGATATGCTCGTAGCGGAAGACATGCTCGTGGCGGAATAACCACATGGCCCGCGATTTGCACACCGTTCACGGTTAGACACATGCTGCACCGAAACCAACACATACTCTTGGGCTCTAAATAAACATGCATGCACGTTTATTATTTTCTTGGGAGATTTCCCCCCTGCACGGTGCTTATTTGGGTCTGCACGTTTATTAATTTTGAGGCTATGAAAAAAGAAATCATTACAAACTCAAGATTTCTACATGATTCTGATATCAAAATGATGAGCCTACCGGGTATAACTTTATGCATGTACATATTCAAGTATATGACATATATGTGAACATTTAAATATTGAACAAAACACCACATGCCACATACTATAATGTTGATTCTTATAACTGACCTTACTATAAAAATAATTGTTTACCACAGTTATGTTGATGTTTTGCTCAGAGTTCCCCCTGTACTATTATTTGGGTCTGCACTTTTATTAACTTTAAATGGAATTTCCTCCCTGCACTATTATTTGGGCCTGCACTTTTATTTGGAGCCCGAGAGTACCAGTGGTTGACGGTGGTGGTACTATTTGTGGCTATAATTTACCCAACTTCTTTAAACATGGATGCAGTTTAATCCTATTTTACCAGGAAGTTAGGCCAAAAATTGTGGCTCATTTCTGTAGACCGATTATCGCTGTCAACGTTTAAAAAAAAATCAAGGTAAAATAAACTGTGTTTTTATGAAATAACTTACGACAACTAAAGACGATGTGCAAATCGCGGGCCATGTGGTTATTCCGCTACGAGCATGTCTTCCGCTACGAGCATATCCGGATGCATGGGGTGGAATTAGCACACGGTAGTTGGTTGGAAAACTATTGGAAGCCATAGTTTTTGAGATGTAGCGTACGGATTGTTAACCCTTTGAACCTGAGCGGCGGAAAACCGGCCGCAGCGTGAACCTCCAAATACCCCAGCGGCCGGTATATTGAACCGTCCAGTATAGTGACCGCCACGTGTGTATTGTTTATAAGCATTGTCGCGGTCGTCTGCTTCTCCAATAATTATGTTTTTGTTTGTCTTGTTGCTATTGAGTTTAAACACACAACATCATGAATTATGAAGACTGAAACATTTTCGGTGGACGAGGTGGTCCGGCAAATTTTGGAATCGGACGCGGAAGATTTAGATCTATGATGACTACGACAGAAATGTTGCGAGTTAGAATGGGAGAATGAAAGCACAGTGACACTGGGAGAGATTCAGACGCCAGTCGCTCCAGCAGCGGCTGGTGTTGTTTCAAGTACCGATACGACAAGAGGTCAATGTATGGTAGGGCTGGGCGATATTGGCCCCAAAAAATATCGCGATATTATGGTGACAACATCGCGATACACGATATTATCGCGATATTATTTTGGTATATTACAATTGGTAAGTACAATGTACAATATATGCAATATTTCATGAATAAAGTTTGCACAATACATCCCTACGTTTTATTTACGATTTGTGGGTCATGAGAGGTCGAGTAAATGTGTATTGAACAATTATCAGCAACATTACAGTATACATGTATATAATGACCACTCGTCTGCAACAATTGACAGTTTGCCGACGGAGAAACAATAACTTTGAAACAAAGGGATATAATCATATTACACGGCCCACGTGCGTTTTCGCATACAGTTTTTAGAGTTATATCCCTTTGACCATAGCGCTCAACACCATGCACACGTTAAGCACCGCATTCGGTTTCATATTTCCATTTTATTAATTTGTGAGGAATTGGTTGTTTGTGAGACTATTTATCAGTGGTAATTGGTAGTTTGTTGCACCGTGGGACTTTAATGTCCATATACGGCAGCCCTGAGAATTAGCGACGACAATGCCACAATGGGCAGTGCCAAGGCAAAAGCCGACGTGAAATGAATTTGCGTCGGCATTTTTTTAGCTGAGGAAAATAAATATAGACAATCATGTTCAATTAGTTTGTGAATTTGACATTTGTTGAAGCGATAGCAATGCCATGATCCGTACGGCACATGTCCACAAAATTATTTTACTCGCAATTTGCACACATTGAGACGATCAGCTAGACTGAGTGTTGTCAATATAAAATCTGACATCGTAATTCGTCTCCAAGCAACCGGTTACGGTTGATAGAGCAAGCTTCACCAACTTGATAGGAGGTCATTGTGCCAGTCGCATGCGCGCGACATACCAATCTCACAGTGTAGCCAAATGATGCTACTAGTATATCTTTGATGTTTCCGACGAAGCATATACAACTTGACAAGCACGTGCTCCGATGTTTTAAAACGTTTTAAACGTTTTCGACCGCGTATTTCCGGGAAGTTTGGGACTATTACACTAACTTCGCTGTTTGTTGGGACCATGTGATGGGTTTCAACCTACATGGAGAATATTACAACTTGGGACGGTATTACGATATTTTTATTTCAGACGATATTATTGACGATATCAAAATTAAAACCGGGTATACCCGATATATCGTCGTACCGCCCAGCACTAATGTATGGCACAGTTGATGTGTTGCGGATGTGGGCGGAGCTTATGTCGAGGTAGGGGGCGTGGTAATGGGCGTGGCTTCATATCTGCAATTAGTCACGGTGATCATAATGTCCATACCAGGAAAAGGGACAAAAAATCACTTATTGAACGTACCTTTACACCGAAAGAGAAGCCGGGACCAAAGAATGTACCAACTTCAATAAGGGTGGACAGTTCACCCCTTGATTACTTAAATTTATTATATTTACAATACTCAGTGGTCCATGTGGACCATACCTGTAAAGTTTCAGACCCGTGGCACCACTTAAACATAACCAACACATGCGCCAAGGCAATGTCTAAATTGGGGCATAATACAATTGAATGCTCAGTGCAATGATATGGTGTCATTGGATCATTTGGTTTATTAGCTTAGCAACCATTTCTACCCTTAAACAAAAGTTAGGTTCACTCATCTGACCAGATATATATCAAATTTCGTAATGGGGCATTGGCTGCATCGAAAACGCCATTTCCTAGGGCTGAAATACGTCGATAAAAGCTATAATTGCATTTTAATTTCAATTTTGGGTAGTTGCATAGCAACTGTTGCCAGGTAGTGATCCTGTGACAATGTATCTCGATCGTAAAATACTCAGTGGTCCATGGGGAACGTACATGTACAGTTTCAGACATGTGACACCACTTTATCATAACCAATACATTGCGCCTAAACACAGTCTACAATAAATAAAAAATAACCCTGGGAGCCCAGGGTCGTGGTGTCGATCGTTGTGGGGAGCCAGGGTTCAAAGGGTTAACAGACGACAAACCGGCAGTCAACAGTCACCTGGCACTATTTCCTGTTATTAAACAAACGTTTAATATCATAATTTATAGAATGGGTTTATTGAATGGAATAAAGGTAGGGTCATGTAATAAATAAATTTACATTGAAAGCACTGTTAATTAAAAATGATAATGTCACTAGTGAATTTTCTTATTGATGCATCTCGCCTCACGTGAATTATTTAATGTAACTATTGGAACCAATTGATTACTCTCTATTGATTACATGATCCTACCCTTATCCCATTCAATAAACCCATTATAAATTGTGAAATTAAACTTTTGTTCAATAACAGGAAATAGTGCCAGGTGACCTTTGACTTCCAGTTAATCATCTGTTTACATTTGTACAATTACGTCTCAAACTACTATGGCTTCCAATATTTTTCCAACAAACTATAATGAATGAAGAACTTGAAAAGTTATGTCATTCAATATTCGCCATTAAATAGACCAATTAGTCTTTATTTATCTGGGACAATTTCTTTACACAGGCAAACAACAAATAGTTAAGTGAAACGTCATTGCATTCCTTATAGAAGCTGATGTTAGTTTCGCTTCCCATTAAGGCTCAGTCCAAACCTAACTTACTGGACTCGTTTTGTAAATTCGGATATAAACTGGGGACTCGTTGTAGATCCTCTATAAATTACATGTGGGTGTAAATGGCTGTTGAATTGTTTCCTGAATTTATCAAATTGCAGACCTCAAAATCCATAAAATGTTTTTGAAAATCAAAATATCTACCGCAATCAACTGCCTTTTATGAGAATCGAACTAAGAATTCTGATTCTCATCAGATTTTAAACCCTGGCTTATGACAGAATACCCTATATGATACAAATATGGCAAAGCATCCCCAAATTATAGTAATTGCTGTTCTTTGCAATACACATGTCTTAAATATTTCAGATGGCTGAATGCTATATGTGCCAAAAGACATTCAAGAAAATACGGTATAGAAACTATCATGTAAGAGAACTACAGGTTAAAGACTGTATATGGTCCATCATATTAGGGAACTACATATGTTAAGCCTGGACTTATAGAATGTTTTGAGTGCAACTACAAGTGCAACAGGTGGGGAAATCTTAGTCTCCACATGAAGAGAATTCATAGTTCTGGAGGTTTGTAAAACAGTTAGAAATATAATTAACCCGGTCTTACTAAATTGATTCATCTACTTAGTTAGTTATCAAATTTGATGTTTAGGGATTAAGTAGATAGATTCAATGTATCGCAATGCACTATCAATCGATAGATGTATCGTGTCGTGTGGTATCTCGATACAACAAATCAAGTAATTTCTGAAGGTGGTCATGCACTCCATTCATAATCTGTAAACTACTAAATTATTGGTCTCATTAAATTACATATTTTATTATCTATTATTATATTATATATTATTGCATACTTGTAAATGTTAAAATTGTTGTTGAACATGATATAAGATAGTCTTGATCTGCGAGGTTGAAATGTTACCATTTCTTTTATACACGCGACCAATTGTGGTATGATAGATAGAGTTATTTCCCCTGCATGTTGATGGACAAGCAAGGTGATTTTATCCCACCTCAAAGTTGTAAAACACGTTTAAACGGATATTCTGATGATCTAACAAGGTAAGGAGAGCTTCTATCACATTTGTTAGTCGAAATATACGCGAAATTGCCGTTTACACGACCAAAATCGGTGTTGTGAGTCCGAATTCAACGCTACGGTGGTTTTTGGGTGCCGACAGGTGTCTCCCCTTGTCGTATTGTTTATGTATATTTTATAAATATATTTTCTACAAAGTCCCTGTGGTGTAAACCAGCAATGTTGTCTCAAGTTTACATGTCTGTTTTTTGTATTTGACTCGCCTACCTTGGCTTACTCATGTACCTTCATTTTACAGTATTGTAAGACGTTGATGACGCTGGGAGAGCTGTGTAAGCGGTGTGGACGAGTCGGGGATTGGGCGAAGTGGGAGGCCGTGGGTGACGCGGATAACGGAAGCGAGCGCGGGAGGCAACTCGAGAAGGCTAGGAAGAAAGAAGCGAGGGAAAAGGAGAGATTCAAAGTGAGAAGAAGATAGCTAGAGGTGTTTAAAGAGACAATCGGGTGAGTTACTAAAAGATAATGAACGTTACAGTATGCGCAACGGGAGCGAGATCTCGCAAAAGATCGCGAACTCTGTTGTTCCGTTTAAAAGCGGGCGTGATTGAGCGAGACTGCGGTTTCTAATGGTAGTTGCATAAACAACATGGCGATATCCACGACAATTGTCGTAGTCTTTACCGCAGATATTAATGAAATAAAACAAAACCAATATAATAATATTATCAGAGGATTACATGAGCGTGATATGCCAAACAAATCATCATTATAGCATCGTATTAATCCTGTGTGCAATTAATTACGATTTCCGTATTAGTATTAGCCATTATTCAATTTATTGTCAAGGCTGTCCAGATATAACTTATATTACTTATTTCAAATCATTTCAACAAAGGGTCGCCATTCCACAACAGACGCTTTGTTTGTTTTGCCGACGGTGATGATGACATTACCTATTATGACTACTCTTGAGTGCCTAATAAAAGTACAGGGTGGAATAATAGTACAGGTTGGAAAATGTCGCGTAACTGAATAATAGTACAGGGCGGAATAAACGTACAGACTGGAAATATTAGTACCATCAGGCCTGTCCATATGAAAAATTGACGAGGGCTACAAAATCGCCCACGTGAACCCCAGTGACGAGTGCTAATAGCCCTCGTGATTTATTCATGCTATTTGCTTAGCCAGATATACTCCAAAAGGAACAGACCAGGCTGGAGAATGTATTTGTATGTTATCAATAAAGTTGTTCAATCTTATTTATTCTTGTTTTGAGTGTTTATGTTTGCCTACCCCTGGGATTGTCACACTGACCAACATCAAATTGATATGTTGTGTTTGATACTACGCTAGGTAAATGTAGGTAACCTAGGTAAGTGTAGTTATGGAAATGGTTATGGTTTAGAAAGCAAACAATGACAAATTTGGAGGGTTTGAACATTGATATTATAAATTTAACAGAATGATTGATTGTTCACACTGAAAATTATTTGAAACGAGGGAACTCAGGATCATGTTAAAACAAAATTTCAAAATTATGACATATCTGGGATTATCTGGCAATGTGTTATGCCACCAGCAAAGTTTTATATTCATTCATACTTTCCCGTGGCATGTTGATCTCAATCGGTCACAGTGGCGTGCACATATTTTACACCACACGCGTTCTACAAAATCCCGCCCGTTTGCGTTAACAATATCATAGCCAATCTGGCCTCCAGTATTCCATCCTTCGAAAGTTTTTAACTGAACGTGGCAGCCTTTTTGATCAGCCATTATTGCATTATAGTTAATTTGGCTCCCTGAATAGAGTCACAGCTCAACTATGGACAGAGCCCCAGTTCAAAACATGTGGAAGGTGCAGGCATGTAAAAATAGCAAGCAGATTCAGTTATCAAAGTGCCGACGATGCTGACGTAATACCGAGTCATGTATGACGAGCACGTGTTGCAGGAAGAGCACGGGGTGTTAAACTCATGACACTGTCTAGAAACATCAAAGAACACAGATGCCGACGATGACGTTCGTCACATTTGACCCGACTGGCTTCAATCAGATTGTCTTAACCCCTGACTTGCCATTTAAAGCACATTGATTTTGAAAGCCGACGCGGGCGAAACTGTCGCACGCATGTAATCGAAAATACGCGGGCTGCACGCGGGCTATCGAAATCGCCCACGTAAAATGACAGGCCTGTACCATACATCCCAACAAAACGCACCATCTGACTGGTTTACTGATGCCCAGTCTATGTAAACATACACTCAGATTCATACTGATACTGAGTCTATTGCATTCCCATCAACTTTTCATTTCTGAACAGTTGTGGGCTTCCACCAAATTACGTCCCACGCACTGAATATAAATCTGAAATTAGTTGTGATTGACAGGCGTAAACATGGTCACGTGCCAGTGCCGTCATGGCCGCTTCAACCCTGTGAAGCCGATTCGGAATTAATAGTTGCAGGGTTTAATTTGTGACTTTTCGTTCGGCGGTTGTTTTACTGACAATAAGGCCAAAACAAAATGAATGCGTGTTTCCCGTAACGAGCCCAAAAAAAATAGGGGCGGGCGGTAGGCTTTTCATTTTATTTTATTTTTTCATTTTATTTTTTATGGTCTTGTGTGGGCCATGCCTAACCACCATCAAATACCATACAATGACCCAGAACAACCGACAAATTGGTGATAAAACTGATATATTGAGGGGAAACATATAAAACAGATAACAGTATAGACAGTTTACATGTCCGCATGGTACGGGGGAGAGATGAATTAATGTTGTAGAGGCGCGGGGGAGAGATGAGTTGTTGTAGGGGGCGCAGTGGAGAGGTGAGTAATTTATTAGTTGACAGTTAACATTTTAGGGGGCACGGGGGAGAGATGAGTAATTTATTAGTTGGCTTCAGGGTCTTTGTTGGGAAATGTCAGCACCCCCTATTTCAAACTGAAGTTCACACCCCCTGAACCAAGCAAAATTTTGAGCTGGGAATATTCATGAGTGGACCTACCACCCCATGAATGGACCTACATGTAACACCCCATGAGTGGACCTTACACCCCATGGATGGACCTAACACCCCATGAATGGACCTAACATCCCATGAGTGGACCTTACACCCCATGAATGGACCTAACACCCCATGAATGGACCTAACAACCCATGAGTGGACCTTACACCCCATGAATGGAAATTTGTTGTTATCACAGGCCCACTTTCGATGTCCTGTTTGACGTTTTGTAACCAGAAAATTTGAAGTGGCAAGTTGGTTTTCTGTTGATTACTAGTTAGTGTTGGTATCTACATGTATATCATAGTATGTAGCTTATCAGTTAGTTAATCATGCATGACATGTGGAATTCAAATTGTGCATACTATGGACAAAGTAAAGGTATTCTATATGTAATATATATATCTTACCATACCAAAATACAACATCCTGTTCATGGAAAGTCATTCCATGTGCTTCATTTTGTGTTTTATATCTGTTGTAAATTGTGATTAACATGTATGCGAAAAAAATACAAAGCACTGCACTTGCTAACAATCAGCACAAACTTTCCGAGTTTTCGATCGCAAATCTTGCATGTTTATGGGGAAGATAAGTTAGATAACTATTATTTGAGTTAATATTTAGATGTAAATGATATTTCTGGGTTTTATATATATGAAACGAGCGATAAAATCACATAATTGAATGTGAGACAACATTTAGAAGATTTTTATCAACACATCCTGAATTTTGTACATGTATGCACCCAGTAAAATTGTGATCTGGCAATCCGATCAATGTTGTGTTCTTGTGACGAAAAACCATTCTAATTTATGCGCCAAAAATCGGATTCAGTAACTGTCAATTCTTAAGAGAACGACATTCGAAAACAGTGTATTTTGTGCTATCAAACTGGACGATATAACTCAGAACCGGACACCGAAAAAGGAAACTCATTGCATCGAATGTAGTCTGTGGTTATACAGCTTGTAAATATTAAAGAGAACACGTCTCCATTTTCACCCAGAGACTTCGAATCGACCCATGTGCGACTGCCATCGTTGAGATGAACTTGTTCGAATCGATTCGATTCGGTTCGATTCGAATCAACCGCGGAAAACATCCATGTTTAATGTAAATATCAACAAAAATACGTGCTTCCCGTCAGCGAAGAGGAACGATAACTCGTGATCTTCTGGTATTGCATCAGATCGTATTAAAGTTGACTCCGTTAATAGAGTGACGGTGTGGTTTTGCGAAAAAATATATAAATATATCAAAGATATTATTTATCTCGCGAGGTGAATCAGATAAAATGGAACCACGTGTACATAGTTTGGTTATCAGTGCGGTAGGTCGGTTTATAGATTGATTTTTTTTATTTAAAACCAATAAAATGAACTTGGGTCGGGGGGTTTTGAAGACGGTCGGTTGGGTTACGGGAAACACGCATCATTTTTGTTTTGGCCTAAAGGGAAACAGCTAGCTTCCGGGATCCAAAATAATATGTACAATAACTAAGACAGATCTTCTTGGCAAGGCTTTTGATATTTTGGTAAATAACCATGTCCTTTGAAAAAATAAAATAAAATATATTAATTGTATTCATGTACATCAATTTATATTTAGTAATGGCAATACACACCGTAATGCCCAAAGTAATTGACCACTTAACCACAGCAGAATTATAGGTTTATAGGATTTGGTCGGAAATATGGTTTGTTGCCATTCATCGGAAAGCTCTCGCTGAGCTTTCCGATGAATGGCAACAAGCCATGTACCGGTATTTCCGACTATATCCTGAAAAATTACCCATAATTCTGCTGTGGTTACTTTAGGCATTACCGTATATGTCGTTCATCATGAAAGTAGAATGTCATTCAATCTTCAGTTCTGCACCATGGATCAAGACCAACGATACGATACGTATCACGATACGTATCGCGATACACTAATTCATTACTATTATGTACATGTATTGCAACATTAGTTTCAGACTATTGACTATCAGCCTCTGCCCTCAAGTTCTCATGAAATAGATGCAGTGATACTCAGTAAATTATCCTGATAATGTCATAAATGTGATCATTTGATATATATGTTGGAAATGGCAAACTAGTTTAAAGTTATAAAGTTATTTTTATTAATTAGACTACCTGGTAGGCTGCTACCAGTATTAATAATATAATAACTATAAACTGCTTCACATTTGACATAAGTGGACTGAGGGTCATTAAATGTATTGATTTACATACCAGCCTAATAATCCAAACTGTCCAACTGAAGAGTTAATATGATCAATTTATCAGTATAGTTACGATATATGAATATCATTGCAAACAAAGAATAAAGCAATAGACCTGCACTCAGTGAGTCAGTGTGCACGGACTGAATTTAATCTGGCACTATGTATGCTATTAGGCCTAAAAAAAAATTATCTGTGTTTCTGGTAACCCGACCGACCCATGTTCAAAACCCCCCGACCCTAATTTTTCCGGACTGTAATTTTATTTTTTTTCCTGAACCACGGTAATTTCTTTGCTTTTGCCTGTCCAAATGTGCAAAATAATCTCCCATTTTCTTTTACTTGCAGTCATGAATTTAATTAAATTAGTCAATATACTAATTAACTGTGAAAATCATGCTCACAAGACCCATCAAACCGGGGTTAATTGGAAACAAACTTGCAAAAAATGCAAATTTACGGACTACCTCGAAAATAGGGAACATTAAACAAACATAAAACGGATGCATGTCTTTTGGTCAATGTTTGAGCCTATATATACCTTACCTTATTAACTTTGATATGTGAAGGAGTGTTGGTTGATAGAACTTAAATGAGCTGGGACATACATGTATGTGACAAGTGATTGTTTGTAACTTTGTTCAAATAAAATATTGTTAAATTAGGGAGCTCATAAAAGCCGAACACAACCGAACACAACCGAACATAACCGAACACAAGTCCAAATAATGGGAAATTTCACGAATAAAGTTCATAGGCATATGTATTCATGTTCACACTATTACTATACGAACTTTGGTGGAGTTCGGGCCAATAATAAGTGTTTTATTCGATATTTTGTAAAACGCGTTTAGTGTTCGGCATAGAAAAGCCGAACACAAGTTTATGTTCGACACTCAGTCACCGGTAATTAATTAACACATAGATATGCATAGATGTGGCGTTAGCTGGCGTTTGAGATATATAACTCTATATACAGTCTACTAAATATAAGACCACCTTGTAAAGTTCATAGGCATATGTATTCACGTTCATACTATTACTATACGAAGTTTGGTGGAGTTTGGTTCAATAATGAGTGTTTTGTTGGGTGTTTTGTATAACGCGTTTGTGTTTGGCATAGAAAAGCCGAACACAAACTTCTGTCCATGATTAGATTATCCGCTGATAGATGATAATTAATATCTGCCAGAAGGGATTTGGCAGGTTTAATTCGCGAGGTTTAATTGTGCTATACAATATACTATACAATATACTTATATGCAAATTCTGTCCTCGGCGGAACGGATTTGGGCAGAGTTTGTTCTCCTTGAAGTCAGTGGATGGAAATGGCTCTGATGCGTGCCTAACTTTTGTGTATATATCATGCTGTATGGTGGAAGCCGATATAAAGCCAGTGTTCAACTTATCGTAGAAACACATGCATCGAATACCGATTGAATTGAAATGAATTGTCTGAATACGAATAAAGAGCGTTTCGTATTGTATCTTTTTAAAAGTCTGATAAACAGGAATTTAAGATCGTTTTCAAAAATGTGCCTGATATGACAGGAATGTGATATGAAAGGAATAATTATTTTTGCGCCAAGATACATTTTGACGCTTGCTAGGGTTGATTGATCTAGTTTTGCATGCCTTTACTCTTTTAGTCTGACATGGCTTCTTGGCAATAGCCGCGGTTTTCGGTATCGCCAAACGTCCGTCAGTAGAAATTTGCCGAAGATTCTGGCATAAATTAAATTGGTCACCAAGCGATGACTTAGTAAAAAGTCATTGATTTTCAATTGCTGGCACTCTACATGAAACCATCGGTCACACATATCGCAGCCGATGCTGCGTATCTCGTGACATTCCTGGGAACAAACACCACATGGGTAAATCAATTTGGAATTAGGCATGTAGAATTTTCAAACCTGTGATCAGAATGCCAAATACTGCTGAGATTGTGATTTGCCAAATAATATCATACCACATTCTTATATAGAACTTCTCGGATATTGCACCATGAACTCACTTTCTTGTCACTCAAATATTGTTTTTACAATCGTACGTTGTCTTTCATGGCGGGGCCCACCAAAAGCATGTTGTTTCTATAATAGTAGGCGCCATCAAATACTGATTGCAACTAACTGTCAAAACACTGAACTACAATAGGTGAGAGACCGCCACCAACAACAATTAAAGCCTTTCGGCTTAGTGACCATATATCTGATATTAATTATCACCTAGCTAGACAGCCGTTATAGACTAATCCACCAGAGAAGCTTGTGTTCGGCTTTTCTATGCCGAACACTGAACGGGTTTTTACAAAATATCGAATAAAACACTTATTATTGGCCCGAACTCCACCAAACTTCGTATATTAATAGTGTGAACATGAATACACACGCCTATGAACTTTATTCGTTATATTTCCCATTATTTGGACTTGTGTTCGGTTATGTTCGGTTGTGTTCGGTTGTGTTCGGCTTTTATACGCACCGTTAAATTAAACTACACTGTAAGTGATTGTTTCATAGAATTTCTCAACATTCTGCCGTTAAATATGAGTGATAGTTAGGCAGTAAAAGGTGTAACACTGGTATTGATGCAAACATTGAGCATTTGTGGGAGGGTGGGATTTTTTTGGGCAGGTCTAACTACTCACTTATAACAAGATCATACATGTACATATAATAAACTATTAATTTGAATATAACAATTACTACTAACTACTGTATTACAGTATAGAATATCACATAGCAGCATTCATGGCTCATAATATTTAACACAGTTAAATTTATGATCACCATGTACCTCTTGTGTTTGCGAACTCCAGTGGCAAGATGACTTCTTAATCTGATTTTGGGAGACTTTTTAATATCTATATCTGCTATTTTGTAATACTCAGGCATCTGGGAGCCAATTTCCTGTCAAAATTGATATGCATGTATAATTGTATATAACTAATCACCTTATTGAGCTGGATTCGTGCAAAATAGTATCCATACTCAGCAATCCGACATTCATTGATGTTACCGCGACATTTATTACGCTGTATATATAACGTCGCTATTTCAATGCACACCAAATATTACGTTGTAGTTTTGGCGCTTTGATTTCAAAGGGTTACACTGTGCCGGTAACACACTGCTCAATTGACACGCTTTTTCACCAGTATTCTGTTTAAAACTCCCGTTGCAGCCGGATTTTTTATGACATATTGCTACTGACTTTTGGTACATGTATGGACAGACCCACAGCCGGCCTTGCGGAAACCCTGTCTAACCCTAAACCTAAATTCATAATATCAGAACTGGAAATATACTGTCAGAATATACTGGAAAATGTTTCCAGACAGGTTGTACGAACCCTGCTTATAAGGCTAATTTCTAAATATTATTTTCAGTTGTGTTGCACAAAACAACCCATTTTTATGTTTACCCATACCATAGTATGGTAAACATAATGTCGACGTCCGGATTGACCACTCGTCGTGTGTCCGTCCGTCTGTCCGTCCGTAGACATTTTCTATCCGATCGAAACCAAATTCTGTATATGAGTTTTTCAGACCAAAATACAGATCAAATTTTTTTTACGGAGTTATGGCCCTTTTTCGACCTCGAATTCACGCATGCTGTCATAACTCAAACAATTTTTATCTGATCGGAACCAAATTTGGTATGTGAGTTTCAGAGCCCAAAATACAGATCGAGTTCGATTATGGGTTTGATCCAATTTATTTTAAAGGAGTTATGACCCTTTTTTATACGCCTTTTGAAAAAAGGCCGTATTATAGTATTGGTCTGTCCGTCCGGGCGGGCGGGCGGGCGTCCGTCCGTTAACCTGTTGTCCGGATGATAACTTTAGTTGGAGTGAACCAAAATTAGTAAAATTTGGTATGTGGGTTTATTAGCCGAAAAGTAAGTTCAAGTTCGAATTTGGGTTCCGCCCGCCAATTTTCACCGGAGTTATGCCCCTTATTTAACGTTTTTTGACTTAGAAAATCCTTGAAATTTGTTGTCCGGATGATAACTTTAGTATAGTTTATCGGAATAAATCCAAATTTGGTATATTACTTTCTCCCACCAAAACACAGGTCAAATTCGAACTTGGGTTCTGTCCGACCATTTTTGACAGAGTTATGCCCCTTTTTCGACTCAGAAAATGTTTTTCTTATGTTTTTTGGTTTCCGGATGATAACTCGATTTTGGAATGTTTATACGCAAAACCCGTTTTTTGTGGATTACATATATCAAAATACAGCTCAAGTCCGAATTTCGTTTTAATCCGATAATTTTTGCGAGAGTTATGGCCCCTTTTTTGACGTAATTTGACATAGAAAATCCCTGAAATTTGTTGTCCGGATGCTAACTTTAGTTAGAGTGAACCGATTTCAATCAAATTCAGTATGTGGCTCTATTAGGAGAAAAGACAGCTCAAGTTCGAATTTGGATTCCGTCCGCCAATTTTCACCGGAGTTATGCCCCTTATTTGACGTAATTTGACTTAGAAAATCCCTGAAATTTTTTGTCCGCATGATAACTTTACTAGAGCTTATCGGATTCAATGATAATTTCGTATATTACTTTCTCCCACCAAAACACAGGTCAAGTTCAAATTTGAGTTCCGTCCGCCAATTTTTACCAGAGTTATGCCCCTTTTTTATCAGTTTCCGCCGACCCAAGAGAGGGCGTATATTGCACGCCCAGCGTAGCTCTTGTTCGAAAATAAAATTAAAAAAACAAAAATCCGATGCTAAAACCGAAGTATATTTTGTCCGATTGTGTTCATATTTGATATGTAGGTTTATAACTTTATGATGACATGGCCCTCATCTGTATAGTTTTTGGTATTGATTGGTTGATCGGTTTAGAAAATAATTAACCCTTTACACACATGCTATCCAATGCAATAAGTTGAACATATTTCTTCTGATCTGCCTCATATTTCTTACCTAGGTTTTTCTTAGCACGTTCTTCGTCTGTATGGTTTTTGGTATTGTTTAAATCATATTAATGTCAAATTGATTGATGGCTATCTGGTGGTATTCTGTTTTCTGTGCAATATTAAGTTAACCCCTTTGCTGAAACAGGTTCATTACTAAAGTTTATGTGAACACTATAGGACACCTATTCTAAAATATTAAATTGGAATAGTCCATTGTTACTTTGTAGGGATGTTTTACAGACATTGTTGTCTACATACACTGTTGTCTTATCTTAGACAAAAATTAATCCACACATTCCTCAGTTCCATGATATGATGTCATTGCAAATGATTAACCCTCTCCACACATCATATGGTTTTGATGCTTTTCATTTGATCATTCTCCAATATTATGTCCAGATTGATGGTGATCCACTTTTTATTTGCATGGATTTGGGATTAAAATTAAACCATTCCATAGACACATATTATGCGATAGACAGATATAATATTATCCATTTCACTTCGATCCAGGTTCAGTAAGGGTTTCAATAAATCACCAATTATATATTCATCATTAGAGGAAATGTCTTATTTTGAAATTCCCTCAATTGCATTTGGGCTCCAGGGTAATATTAATGGTGCTGGTATTCTTGAGACTGACTTATTGTATGGGTTTCTAAATCCAATGACATGCTTTGTATAGACTATTTTGTGTTTATCAGTTCATTAGTTTTGGTAAGATTAACCCTATTCTATCCGATTTGATAATTCAAATATTTCCATTGATTATGTTTATACATGTAGTTCTTGGCATAGTTGACAAGAACACACCCCTAACCTGCATAGTGAGGGTCATTTGGTTTATTTGCTTAAAAATATTAACATCCTCCGCCAATCCTGTTGACACAATGTGATAACTAAATATTTTTTACATGATCACTATATTAAGTGTGAATTGTTGAAACTTTAGCACTCATGAAAAGGTCAATGTAAGGATTTATAAAATTTATAAAAATAGCTAATCGCTATCGCCAAGGTATGGGTTAAACATCTGCCGATCGTGATCGGCCTCTCGTTAACATCACAAATAAAAGGATATCTGAGGCTGAACAAACTATGTACAATGCTATGTGTTTGCTCCTTCTAAGTTATATATCAGTAATCTATTGTATTTTTTATGTGTTAATTATCCTTGCCAATAAAATCAATCATTCGATGAGTAATAGTTAAAGACCAGCTGAATAATACAATTAATTTGGCTCCAAACATATCTAAATATGTCTTAACTCTGCTAAATAAGGTTTGTAACATGTATCCTTTCCATTTTGTTCACATTTTTACAAAAAAGTACTATTTCCAGACATTTGAATAAAACGGCTTCTTTGTTTACAATAGTCATTTTTGAATTGGGTGTTTCCGTCGCGACTCGGAAATGACGTCACCGAGGGTACAAAGACGGAAGAAATTTTATGCGCCGTTTTTAAAATCACGTATTTTGAAATCGTCTTTTTTTATTGTTGTTTATTTTTTTGAAGAATAAAACGTATACGTCGCTGCATGGCTGCAAACTGTAGCCATAAATGTTCAAGTGGCACAATAATTAATGCAGCCATTCAACAACAGTGGACGGCGTTTGTCCACAACGAGAGTTTGGAATGGGCTGTCACAATACAGAGCTCTGCTTGTGTTCCAAGCACTTTGAAGAAGGATCTTTCACAAATATTGTGAAATGCAAGCTGGGACATACAAAAGTGTGATTCACATTGTCAAACAAAATGTTATCTACGTGAATACCGGTACCAATAAACACCCATGCACTCACGGTCCTTGTGCCAAGTTGTGGGGGGGGGGGGGGGGTTCAGTAGTCTAGTAGACCTACGGCTATGTCGTAGTACATGGATCATACATGAGGATTTACTTTCGGCGATGTGTGAATCGTGACTTGTTCTACTCAAGCGTGAATACATAAATCGGCACCTTGACAATACAAAATGTCAGCTATGCATGACAATATGCAAAATTAAGCATGATTTACAAGGCTACCAATCAACAATCTGTGTAGTATAAGACTTATATATAATAAGTGACTGTTCTACGTTAATTCTAGTCTAACGTGACGTATTAAACATCGATTAGAACCTGAACTTGAAATGTAATGATTCAATGAAAATCATCTATGAAAAAGTCTAATCACCAGATTGAATGTTTCGAATAATTAAAATCCAGTACGAATCACCAATGTATTAATCCATTTGTGAAAGCATATAAATGAAATCAGACGATAAAGTATGTACTGCACTGCATCCACGTGTTACTGTTACGAGCTGTGTCGATGATGTCAGTTTGTCACGATTTTTCGCCAATATTTCCACCAACAAAACATAAATTCCTTGTATTCCAATCGAATTGTTTAGAGAAATTCCTGACGGTACTTCAAATTATATACATGGCTACGAATTTATATGACTACATCAGTCATTAAGCAGTAACCGAGCATTAACAAACTGGTATTTGAACTATAAACACAAACAAATATTATGCAGGTGATGTGACCTATACATCTGACCTAACCTCAACGTCATACACGTGCGTGTGCATATCCATACTCGACAATAATGTGTCTAAAGTTGACTATGAAACACCTACTATCGTAAAAGATAGATCAATTATGGAATTATGTTACCTTTTAACATGCCTTCAGTCCACTGTATGGGTATTATTTTTAAAATAAGAACAGCAATCGCGAGGGACTATTTTGTTATTGCGGACGTAGCTTGCGTAAAATATCGTTCGATTTGTGATCAAAGCGCAGTACCGTAGGCCTAGTAAGTACTACGTTCGTCATATGCACAGGAACGCCCACATTTCCACCTAGTGTGGTAGATATAGGCCTATATAGGCCCTAGATAGTTGGTCCGTGTGGAGATTGTGCGTTACTAGTCTTGATGCATTTGAAACAATAAATTGAATAAACATAATACATACTGAAAATAATATATATACGTACGCCTTTTGCGGTTTTTGTTTTGTTACAGATTGTCAAAAAATGTGTTTTATATGATAATCTAAAGGCCATGCATGAATTACTGCATTTAGACTTCAGGTCAGTATCGGTACGTAGACAGCAGTTTGGAAATTCTTGATAGTATAAAATGTTTGATGTTTCACACCTATACCTACCATTAGT
Organism: Siphonodentalium dalli; assembly: GCA_032622095.1. Lineage (NCBI taxonomy): Eukaryota > Metazoa > Mollusca > Scaphopoda > Gadilida > Siphonodentaliidae > Siphonodentalium > Siphonodentalium dalli. The sequence goes on from CP136064.1 coordinate 2,960,972, forward strand.
GATCAGACATTCTCAATGAGAACTTGGGTGTCTATTATATAAAGCCAGTTGAAAAATTTAAACATAAAGAGCATTTAATTGGAGGATTATAGGGCCTACTAGTAATGGAATATATAGGTCAAGCTTTTTCAGATTTCTGCTCACTATGTTCATGACTGACTAGATCTGTAGATGAAATAATTACATACCAACAAATCTAATACCCAGTATGGTGAATATCAAGTTAAAACATAATTGTTTATTTAATCATGGAGCGATCTACTTGTGATATGCAGTTTCTGCATAAATGGTGAAAGAATGTGACCTGCCATCGCCATTATAGCCGCACGTTGCCAATGACGCAAAGCAGAACTGCATTTGTGTTTCCTCCATGACGTCATGTCACGTGCTCCTCCTGTAAGCCATGTGCTCGCAGTGCAAAATGAAAACAAATCTTTGGCGACTGTTCGTTCCCAAGATATAAAAAATAATTGCAGGATATTTTGACGGGATTTTTTGCGGATTTGTGTTAAGGGGACTTAGATACACACGGGATGATATATCAATACTCAAATTAGGTTACAGTTCAGCTGGACTTTTAACTCTAAGTATTACTCACTCACTGTATAATTCAATTGTATATATATTTTATATACTCACAGTTTCAACAGAACTTTGGTTGGAAGAACCCTGGTTTATCAAAATAATGTGATTAAATACTTTAGTAGAATGCAATAAAGTTAATACTCTACAAATTTGTTATGCCTGTTAGGGAAATAAGGATGTGGATATAGCTACATGTACATGTATATATTTCTTTGCTGCAGGAACTCTATCAACGGCAACTTGCAAACTCGACATGTTTTGGCATTGAATAGAAAACATGGAAGTAAACTTGGTCTTTTGAGGAAATGAAACCAAACCTCTATTATAGATATCGCAACATGGACCAATTGAAAAGCTGACTAGGCAACATCGACTCCAGAATCTCAGGCTTTTCACATTACTCACAAGATTCACCCAGATTATAACCAGGTCAGTGTAATATTGTCATCTCATTTATTAGTTTTACTCGAAGATGACTGACCTTGACCCTTGGATCTGACAGTGTAAGGTCAATGCGCTTTCATCAGACTATACTTGATGGATGTGCTGCAAGAGGACCTTAATCAGAGATAATTGAGGTTGATGCATTCTTATCAGACTATATATGGTAATTATGCTGCAAGACAACCTCCACTCTGCAAGAGAACTTATCCCAGAAAATTAGCAGGCAATGTCTCATTCTACCTAAACTGAGGCGATGTCTCAGTAAGTTAGAAGGCGATTGGTTTACTACCTAAACTGAGGCGATGTCTCAGTAAGTTAGAAGGCGATTGGTTTACTAGCTAAACTGAGGCGATGTCTCAGAAAGTTAGGAGGTGATTTGAGAACAATAATAATCCCTAAGAAACAAACTATTATTTTTATTATTATCTGTCATTTGTACATTAGTTCAGAATGAGCTATGTGTTCTCAAGACATAATAATTACAAGATTCACACAGATAATCAGGTCAGTGTAATGTCACCTTATTATATTTGGTGGTTTTACTGGAAGATGACCTTGACCCTGGCATCTGACAAAATAAGGTCAATGCGCTTTCATCAGACTATACTTGATGGATGTGCTGCAAGAGGACTTTAATCAGAGATAATTGAGGTTGATGCATTCTTATCAGACTATATATGGTAATTATGCTGCAAGACAACCTCCACTCTGCAAGAGAACTTATCCCAGAATGACTCAACTTAGGTCATGTCTCAGACAGTTAGGAGGCAAATGGTTTACTACCTAAACTGAGGTGATGTCTCAGTAAGTTAGGAGGCAAATGGTTTACTATCTAAACTGAGGCGATGTCTCAGAAAGTTAGGAGGCGATTGGTTTACTATCTAAACTGAGGCGATGTCTCAGTAAATTAGGAGGCGATTGGTTTACTATCTAAACTGAGGCGATGTCTCAGAAAGTTAGGAGGCGATTGGTTTACTATCTAAACTGAGGCGATGTCTCAGTAAATTAGGAGGCGATTGGTTTACTATCTAAACTGAGGCGATGTCTCAGTAAATTAGGAGGCGATTGGTTTACTAGCTAAACTGAGGCGATGTCTCAGAAAGTTAGGAGGTGATTTGAGAACAATAATAATCCCTAAGAAACAAACTATTATTTTTATTATTATCTGTCATTTGTACATTAGTTCAGAATGAGCTATGTGTTCTCAAGACATAATAATTACAAGATTCACACAGATAATCAGGTCAGTGTAATGTCACCTTATTATATTTGGTGGTTTTACTGGAAGATGACCTTGACCCTGGCATCTGACAAAATAAGGTCAATGCGCTTTCATCAGACTATACTTGATGGATGTGCTGCAAGAGGACTTTAATCAGAGATAATTGAGGTTGATGCATTCTTATCAGACTATATATGGTAATTATGCTGCAAGACAACCTCCACTCTGCAAGACAACTTATCCCAGAATGACTCAACTTAGGTCATGTCTCAGACAGTTAGGAGGCAAATGGTTTACTACCTAAACTGAGGTGATGTCTCAGTAAGTTAGGAGGCGATTGGTTTACTATCTAAACTGAGGCGACGTCTCAGTAAATTAGGAGGCGATTGGTTTATTAGTTAAACTGAGGCAATTTCTCATTAAGTTAGGAGGCGATTGGTTTACTACCTACTCTCGGGCTCCGAGTAAAAGTGCAGGGGAAGGGGAATTCTATTGAAAGTTGTTAAAAGTGCAGACCGAAATAATAGTGCATGGGGAACTCTAAGCAAAACATCAAATTAACTGACTAAACAAATTATAGGAATCAACAATGTGTTTTTGTCCCCCGACGTTTCCGTCGGAGGACTATAGAAATGACCCTCGTCCGTCCGTGCATCCGTCCGTGCGTCTGTCGGTCTGTGCGTCCATCCGTCCGAGATTGGGTACCTTCATGGTGTAATCAGCTCCTCCTACAGTTTTAAACATAGAGATTTGAATCTCTGGGGTATTGTTCCTAACATGTTGGTGATTTGCAACATCTATATAGCTAATCAAAAATATAATTTTTGGGGGGGTTTTCGACTTAAAAAATTTGGAACATTTTTGCCTTTTGGATGAGATTGTGTACCTTCATGGTGTAATCAACTTCTCCTACAGTTTTAAATGTAGAGATTTGAAACTCTGGGATATTGTTCCTAACATGTTGGTGATTTGCAACATCTATATAGCTAATCAAAAATATAATGTTTTCCATATTTTTGGGGGGGTTTTCGACTTATAAAATTTGGAACATTTTTGCCTTTTGGATGAGATTGGGTACCTTCATGGTGTAATCAACTCCTCCTACAGTTTTAAATGTAGAGATTTGAAACTCTGGGATATTGTTCCTAACATGTTGGTGATTTGCAACATCTATATAGCTAATAAAAATATCATTTTTTCCATATTTTTGGGGGTTTTTCGACTTAGAAAATTTGGAACATTTTTGCCTTTTGGATGAGATTGGGTACCTTCATGATGTAATCAACTCCTCCTACAGTTTTAAATGTAGAGATTTGAAACTCTAATAGTTGGATCTGCACTTAATCAGTTTAGGTGGAAGACTAAGCTAATACTTGAATAAAGTCAAAATGTTGATATCTTGAGTTTGTGCCAATTTAAATTTCCATAGCCTCAAAATTAATGAACGTGCAGACCCAAATAAGCACTTTATGGGGGAATTTTTCCAAGAGTAAACTGAGGCAATGTCTCAGAAAGTACTCAAAATTACTTGTAGCATTTCATAGTTCTCATATAAGTGAAAATACAAATCAGATATAAAATATCATTTTTAATGTTATTTTGTTGGGCAGAATCTGGGGAACAACATATTCAAAATCAGCTTCAGGGAAATTTTCTAGAGCTCTTTGAAAAAAAGTCCTGTTTACATCTATGGCTTTATTGTCATATATTTCACAGCCCTCATAATTGGCTACGGCAATCGGCAATGCCGAAGCCATTTGCTGAAGCAAACTGGGCCACGATAAAGGGTTGCCGTAGCAGATTGCCGAAGCCAAACAATCTGAATTAAAAGGGCTGATTTCATGTTATAATTATAATCACTGCTGCCTGACTGATTATACATTGAAAAACCATTTTAGGCACTCTTAATATCACAATTACACCTCTGTGTGTGGTACATCAGCTTTTGCACATTTGCATCTGTTACAAGTTTGGGGTTTGCAACAACATGTACTTAATGAGTTCTGAACACACAGATGCAACTGATCATGACAATTGTACCACAATTCTGTACCTTTTATTGAGCAAAAGTTTTGGCAACTATTGACAACCTTTATTATACGTAATTAAATGTTTAGGTCCTTTGAAAATATCTGAGGGCAAATCTAGTTGAATAGAAGGTTGATTCACGAATAGAAGAAATATACATGTACCTGTGATCACATGATAATATTTCCATGCCAATCAGAAACTTTTTTTGCTTTTTCCATGGAAGAAGGAAGTGGTATCACAACCAGATATTGAATGCAAAATGTGTAGAGGAAAATAACTGTCATCGCCCGGAGCATAAAATGTGCTGTTGACATGGTAAAATGTTTTTAGAGAAACCCATATATTCTCACGACTGTTGGCATCGGTAAACATTGAGAACTGACTGAGGAGAATTACCAGGACATCTGTGTTAACCATCTAAACATGGATTGTCATCAGCTCGCAAGGAAGCGCAGTAATAATGTGCGGCACAATTCTAATATAGCTTCCTCTGGACAACATTTTCTCAAGATGGACGGAAGAATTTGCTATTTTGAAAGTTGACGAACATTCTGTCATGTTTATCACTTAATCATGACATATATAGAGGATCTCACATGAGTCTCTATTTTATACGGAATTTATCAACCGAGTTCATTAAATTCGATTTGAGCCGAGGTTTACCGAGGCTCAAATAGAATTTAGAGGACCAGGTTGATAAATTACGTATAAAATAGGACGAGTGTGAGATACCTTTTATCACATGATCAAATAAACTCGAAGCAACGAGAAATATTCATCGAAAACAACAATCATAAACTACAGCAATCGCAAGTTATTTGAAGAACGCCGTGACGTCATCGCACGCGCTGATATTAAACGTGTCTATTATCGATAATTATGAAACTGCTTTTATGGCCAAATTATGTGATAAAACATGTTCTGATGCGTTCTGATGCTTTACTTGTCAGGAATTCAAACAGCTCAAGCTAATCAAGAGTTAATGCAAATCCCAAACTTGTAACAAGTGCAAATGTACAAATGCTGATTTACTATACACATAGTTATGTAGATGTAATTGTGATATTAAAAATGCCTAAATTTAAAAAAAAAAATATCAATCCAGTCACTGGTCATTATATCTATGAGTAATTGCTATAATATATCGGCTGGTATATATAAACTATATATATATATAAGACAATAACTTGTCAGCGAGATTCTGTTTAGAAGTGTGATGAGCAAACAATTAGTATCCTTTCTATAGTGTTGCTAGTACCTCGCAGCCGGTTTTGTAGCCGGTAGCCAGTTTCGTAGCCAGATAGCTGTTTTGTAAAGTTTGAGCTATTGCCATGGCTTTGTCGTCCGTCGTCCGTGTGTGCGTGTGTACGTAAGGTGTCAACAATAGAGGCTACAGGTCGTACCTTTGATCGGATCATTATGAAATATGTCATAGCTGTTGACATCAACATTTGTACCGGAATGATTCATTTTGGGGTCATACGGAAAAAAAACATGGCCGCCAGTGGCCATCTTAGATTTCAAAATTCAATCCATTAGCACGGGCTACAGGCCATACTGTTCGTCAGATCGTCATGAAATTTGTCATGGATGTTAATATTGACATGTAGATGGGAACGAGTAATTTTGGGGTCATTCGGCCAAAAAACATGGCCGCCAGCAGCCATCTTGTATTTTACTCTTTGCATGACTAAATCCTTTAGCACGGGCTACAGGTCGTACCTTTAGTCAGACCATCATAAAATTTGTCATGGATTTTAACAATGACATGTAGATGGGAACGAGTAATTTTTGGGTTATTCGGGCAAAAAACATGGCTGCCAGCAGCCATCTTGGATTTTACTCTTTGTATGACTAAATCCTTTAGCACGGGCTACAGGTCGTACCTTTAGTCTGATAATCATGAAATTTGTCATGGCTGTTGAAATTGGAATGTAGATGGGAATGAGTCATTTTGGACTAAATCCTTTAGCACGGGCTACAGGTCCTACTTTTAGTCTGATCATCATAAAATTTGTCAAGAATGTTAATAATCACATGTAGATGGGAACGAGTCATTTTGGGGTCATTCGGCCAAAAAACATGGCCGTCAGCAGCCATCTTGGATTTTACTCTTTGTATGACTAAATCCTTTAGCACGGGCTACAGGTCGTACCTTTAGTCTCATCATCATAAAATTTGTCATGGCTGTTGATATTGGAATGTAGATGGGAACGAGTCATTTTGGGGGTCATTCGGACAAAAAACATGGCCGCCAGTGGCCATCTTTGTTTTCAAAATTTAAATCCATTAGCACGGGCCACTGTTAGTACTGTTCGTCTGATCATCATGAAATTTGTCATGGATGTTAACAATGACATGTAGATGGGAACGAGTATTTTTGGGGTCCATCGGCCAAAAAACATGGCCGCCAGCAGCCATCTTGGATTTTACTCTTTGTATGACTAAATCCTTTAGCACGGGCTACAGGTCGTACCTTTAGTCTGATCATCATAAAATAATTCATGGCTGTTGAAATTGGAATGTAAATGGGAACGAGTCATTTTGGTATCATTCAGACAAAAAACATGGCCGCCAGTGGCCATCTTTGTTTTCAAAATTCAATCCATTAGCATGGGCCACAGGTCGCACTGTTCGTCTGATCATCATGAAATTTGTCATGGATGTTAATATTGACATGTAGATGGGAACGAGTCATTTTGGGGTCATTTGGCCCAAACACATGGCCGCCAGCAGCCATCTTGGATTTTACTCTTTGTATGACTAAATCCTTTAGCACGGGCTACAGGTCGTACCTTTATTCTGATCGTCATAAAATTTGTCATGGATGTTAACGATGACATGTAGATGGGAACGACTCATTTTGGGGTCATTCGGTCGAAAACATGGCCGTCAGCAGCCATCTTGGATTTTACTCTTTGTATGACTAAATTCTTTAGCACGGGCTACATGTCGTACCTTTAGTCTGATCTTCATAAAATTTGTCATGGATGTTAACAATGACATGTAGATTGGAACGAGTCATTTTGGGGGTCAATCGGCCAAAAAACATGGCCGCCAGCAGCCATCTTGGATTTTACTCTTTGTATGACTAAATTCTTTAGCATGGGCTACAGGTCGTACCTTTAGTCTGATTGTTATAAAATTTGTCATTGATGTTAACGATGACATGTAGATGGGAACGGCTCATTTTGGGGTCATTCGGCAGAAAACATGGCCACCAGCAGCCATCTTGGATTTTACTTTTCTCTTCATGTCTATAAACTAGTATTAGACATTCAACTTGCCACATTTTTAATCGCTCCATTGACTGTAATATATTAAATTATTCCCTTTCCAAGTTGAGCTACAGTGTCATTGACACTTTCATTTTGGTGTTGTAGCCGGTAAATTTGTCGGTTTATTCATATTTGCTGGATTTTTTGCTTGTTTAGATTTAGTCATGCAATCTTGTTTGATATTTGATGATGATTGTTTATTTGTATAATATTTACAAGCGTATGACAATGGTGATAATAAACAAACAAAAATGATATTATACAGGAGCAACATGGCCCAGATTGGCCGTCTTCATGTTGCCCCTACATATACAAACATGAAGTGGTAACTAAAGAAGTGAAATGATAGAATGTAGTTTATAATAGACAAATAAAGTATCCAAACCACTTATGGGATGCATCTACATGTATATGTGTTAATACATATGACCAGTTGTTTTCATGTGCTTATAATAAATCTGTCACTAGTGATGGGGGTCAGACTTGTTAACTCTCCCGGATTGTATTTGAGCACGATCTCCCGCACTCCCGGACAGGCATGACAATCTCCCGGATTCAGCTGCTGTAGAAAATCACAAAAAATATTCTCTTTATTTGATCTATTTGACCAGTAGAAGGCTATCAACACATCCCTGATATCGGACTGTAACATCATTGTGGCAATTAACACCCATGATTAATCTGGGGTCATAAAATCAACATTGTTTGCACAGCAGGGGCACTGGACAATGCAACAACAAACACTTTCAAGTTCTATTGAACTGCCCTTACCAAAATGTCCTAACATAATTCTCATGAGAATCTCACGTTAGATTCTCACGTTAGAATCTCACGTTAGAATCTCACGTGAGGTTTTTAATATGCAAATTAGCAAGATCTCATAAGAATTTTTTCTCACATGAGAAAGAATCTTTCCTCACGTAAGAATTTTTTCTCATGTGAGAAAAAATCTTGCTAATTTGCATATTAAAAACCTCACATGAGAAATAATTTTTTCTCACGTAAGAAAGAATAATTTCTCACGTAAGAATCATTTCTCACGTAAGAAAGAATAATTTCTCACATGAGAAAGAATCATTTCTCACGTGAGAAAGAATCATTTATCTCGCGAGAAAAATCCTTTTTTCATGCATATAAGAAAAAATTCCTGTTCTATATATTTCAAAATATAATGACCAGTATAACAAATAAGGATTATCTAATTCAAACAAATCTATGTGCTACCAAATTCATTAACAATTTAACACTGTCATTTATCATCTTTTTAAGGTTATAAAATAACAAACACTGTCATTGAGAATTTCCAGGCTTTCGGACTGCTTTTGCCCCCTTGCCATTTTCTGCTTCTGGGGTCCCTGATCTTAGAGGCATTTGTGTGTGTGATGAATCTATATTGTACAAATACAGATCTGTATTCTCACACAAATCTCACACTAAACTTCAACTTAACTTTTCTTAATATTTGATCAACCAATTTTTCAATTGCTGTTCAACATGTGTGCATGTGTACACTGCAACATGTTAACTGCTCTTCGTGGAATATTCCAAATAACTGTAAAAATCACTTCCATGAAACAATGAAAACTGCCATAAATTGTTTATTTCCTAAAATTCATTCATTTTGTTCAAATAGATTTGAACATTTACTCTGTCTTAGAATCAATTAACAATAACAGAAGTTTATTTGATGTGATATGGGCCATCATTATTTATTCTAGAAATATAATTTAAAATATTTGAAAATAAAATTTAAATCAACTTTAATATATACACATATATACTGCATGTAGTCTACCTTGTTGATAAATTACATATTAGAACCTGCAGTAAAGGCAACACAAGAGACCACATGCCATAAAATCTTGCCATGATGCCAGATGCATGACGCGATGCCTAAAGCCCTCTGCCATTTATATAAATATTACACTTACCTAGTATAATGTGTATTCCATGTTGTGGAACTTATCATTAAAGAATATCCACAAATAAAACAATAAATATAACTCCATGTTCCCCTTCTCGTGAATATAACACAACTTAAGCTTCTAGCACAGATATAAAGATAATTTACAGTCTAAATAAATCATGCACAGCAACTAACATGTACAGGTTAACTCCAGTAACTGTTTTGGCGCATTTTATATTTTGAATTCTCCAGCATACACCAGATCAGATTTCTCAAGACCACATGTTCTAGATTAAATCATTTTACCCACCATTGAAATCTGACTTAAAAATATCTACCCTATTTCTAACATATTCTCATGTAAGAAAATCGCACTTGGCTTACTTTTCTGGAATTGGAGACCACACAATTTAAAGTCTTTATTTCTTATGAGATCTAACGTGAGAATTTCTGACTTTGAAAATATCCAATAAGTTTTTGTGAAAAAATTTCAAAGTGTGCATTCCTCATAAGAAATCACGTGAAAATTTCTTAACCCCGAAATTTTTTTAAAACTTACTTGAAGGATGATAATTTCAAAGTCTATTTTTCTCATGAGAACTCAAATTAGAATTTGCAACTTAGAAAAATATACTATCGGTTCAGTGGAAATATTTCAAAGTCTGCATTTCTTACGAGATCTCATATTTCTCACGTGAGAAATTTTTCTCACATAAGACCCTTGGTTAGAAAATTGATTTCTAACATGTTCTCACAAGGTTCATGTTAGATTTCTCTGCTTTGCATATCTTTCTAATATGCTTCTCATGAGATTCTTATAAGATTCTAACAACTTCTCATGAGAAAGTTCTGTATGGGTGGATCACCAGACTAAACAAATGTGAGGTACCTGCTTTCAATTAACTCAATTAGCAACCCACAGGAGATTAGCCCTGAGATTATATGAAACTACCAATAAAGTTTATTTGTCTGATTTGGTATGTGAGTTTAACAGACCAAAATAAAGATCAAGTTCGAATATGGGTTTGCTCTGTCCATTTTTGCGAGAGTTATGGCCCTTTTTTCGACTTTGTAATTTTCTGGTTTCCGGATGATAACTGCAGTTTGTGTGATCATATCTGAACCAAATTTGGTATGTGAGTTTATCGGCCCTATATACAGGTCAAGTTCGCCCATTTTAGCGAGAGTTATGTCCCTTTATCGACTTAGAATCATGTCAATTTCTGGTTTCCGGATGATAACTTTAGTTTGTGTGATCATATCTGAATCAAATTTAGTATGATAGTTTATTATCCACCATTTCATGGGACACTGGTTGGATTGTTCTGAAATATAGTATCGGATTCAGTGTCCTTGATATTTTTTTTCAGAAAAGCTGATGCCCCCAATGAAGCCACTCTTTCCGTGGACACTGCGGCCGGACGGCCTTTTATTTCATTTTATTTTTACTTGGTCTTGTGCCTGATCTCATATTAACCTCCAACATAACTATCGCTTGTAAGTTTTAATGTACATGTAATTGTCTACCGGTAGTTCAATGATGTCTAAGAGTATTCAAGATGGTGAACTTTATTAACCATTTGCTAACTGGATACTATTACTAGCTGATGAGTAGTTACTTTATTAGCTGTTTGTTGAAGTTATTTATGAACATCCCTATGATTCCTACAAATAATTCAATACATACTAATTTTGTTTTCTTTCTCTAAAATGAAAACTGTCAGGGCCATTCAAAGAGGGTGGGCTGGTTACCAGAACACAGGTAAAAAATGTTTTGGTCCAATTGTACCTTCGATGAATTTGAAATGTGTAATTTCAAACAGGAATTTGTGTACAGTACTGCCTTACATGTACTGTAGGACTTTAGTCATCTATTCAATGTTGGTGAGGAGTTCCTACAGCACATGTAATTTAAATTGTTTCGCTTTTTTTTTGGAACACATATTGCATGCTATCAAGTAGCTCTTTGTATTTCATTTGAATTCTACTTTGATTCAGACTTTCATAAATAATCAGGGATTCAAACATAATTTTGGCCTTTAATTATCCTCTTCAGTGTGGTATTTGCACCATTACAGTAATGCCCTAATTAATCGACTCCTTTAACCACAGCAGAATTATGGGTAACTTTTCAGGTTTTAGTTGGAAATATGGCTTGTTGCCATTCATCGGAAAGCTCTCGGTTAATTAGGGCATTACTGTAGTCCAGTGCATTTATGAGAAAAAATGCCAAACTATGAAATAATTGCAACCAATAATTTTTCTTTGCAGGAGTAAATAAATAGACCTATAAATAAACAGCATTCATGTAATAAAAATCAACAAGAAATTTATGGATTTTCAGGAATGTGTATAAAAAGTTTAATTACAATTTTATGTTCATTTTATTTATGCCCCAACACACTTTGGATTGGACAAAAACACCCCAAAACAGTCCAAAATGTTATTTTTGGAAAACAAGTCATAAGGTAATTTTCTTCAACAATTTCTATGAATTGTTCATTCAAGTACTCTTTAAAGGTTTGGAAATTTATTCACAAAATTCACCAATTTCTCTTTTATTGATTGGGTTTGATAATGGGTTTATGTACTTTATCTGTTGCACATGTAAAGAAAGATTCTGTTCAATTAGTTCCAGATAAAACCATTCCCACGTGAATTAACAACAACTGGGCCATTCAGTTTCTTGCATATGTCTTCCAGTTGATATATAAGCTTGTCTTCATATGAAGGCCACTTACAGAACTTCCCAGCACTGACCATAACAGAAACTTCATATGTTAAAAACACATCTCGGGAGTGAGGAGATAAGTGCGACGTGTACAACTTAATCACTCGCCATCCAGTCCTTCGATTTTGAGGCGTGCAATTGCGCCTTGGCGCATGCGGATCTAAAAACCAGCGAGTTATTAAATGCGCATGCCGAAAAATTTAAATGCGCGCTTGGAATTTGCAGCCAGTGAACGAGATTTTAACAAACAGCACATCAATGGTTAAGACTATTTACCGTGTATCTTTCTCAGTAGCGATGACGTTGATTACGAATAACAAAGATCAAAGCGGCCGCCGGCGTCTTTCTCACTCAATGATTGGGGTACACCTCGTCACAACTGCTGCACGTGAGAGTTCCCGCAAAAAACAGTGTCAATTCTTTGGCAGCCTCGTTTGATGTTTCGGCATGCGGGATTTGCCGATTCATTTGGAATCACGGAACTAAATGGTTTCCCATAGGCGACAGTGTTAACGTTTTGGCCAAATTCACTGAATTGAAGCCTGCAGGCCATATCAGTGATGTTTACCCGGCTAGATTGACACCAGTTGATCACGAAAATGGTAGAAAAATCATAGGTCATGTGTTTACTTTTTAAAATAAATTCCCAAGTGTACGACAGGGCTATCCCACAGCCAAATTTGATCTGGACAAATCCAGAACTACAGCAGCTAGTTAAATAAATTTCCCGCTCACAAAAATCCATTCCCCCATTCATTCACCAGTTTAAATTATTTAGATATGATGTACAAATCAAATAAACGCGATGTCATCCTTTAATAACGTGTCGCATGTATCAGGTGAAGGTCATTCTTCAGTTACCTTCACCTTTAGCATTCCACAGTGTACTCGTTCCCCGATGTTAAACTGGTATTACGCAGACTTACGCTGTATTTTATCGCCGACATTCATTCATCGCTACGAACGCTCTCTCCATTCGTCACTTCCGGTCGGTCCGTTCTATTAGCGATCTGTACACATTATTACACTGTGGCTGGCTGTGGATCAACATTCCCCTTCTTCTGTTCCTTTAATATTTTTTTGTTAAATTCTTTTTTTCCATAAAATCCAGAGCATGATATTATTTACAAATGTACATCTACATACCGATACTTCTTGTCTACACATCCATCTCTATCTTCCCTTTCTGGAAGATTGTGAGCAACTGCTCACCTGAAGCACCACGCTTGGTTAAACAGTTCGCCAGCTGTAGTGATCCTGGGCACCACCTTATATGTGAAATTTCTCTCCTTTCCAAACACTGCTTTATGGCTCCTAACTCAATCCTAAGCCTTTTGTCATCTACCATCCTTGTTGAATGAACTGCTTCAACCACACTGCGGTTATCCACATAAGCAGTAATCGGAAGCTGAGAATTGTCAAATTTACACATTTCCATAAAAATTGTCCTCACATATATAGCTTCCTCTATGCCTTCTTGCAGACTCATTGCTTCAGCTGCCAAAGTTGACCTCACCACTCTTCTGATTTTATGACAGTTCCAAGAAAGAGGGCATGACCTTTTTTCCTTAGAAACTATGAAGAGCACATATGCCATTGTACTGCTTATGCCATCTGGTAAGTTGGCATAAGCAGCATCTGTGAATAGAATTAATCTCCAATTTTCAGAGCACAATTTATTGACCGGAAGTCCCAAATGTGGAAATTTTATCATTGAGTTTTCACCTTTGAGCTTGTTCATAATTTTAACAGCTCTTAATAGATCACAGACCTGTCCATTCTTAAATTTGGTACTCAGTTCAATTAACTCAAAAGCTAGATCTGGGCGAGTTCCCTGCACAATCCAATTAAGGCTTCCTACCAATGATCTTAGTTCCGTATATTCTTGAGAACTTAATTCATCAGTTTTTCTTGATCCTCTTTCAGCTGAAATACGGACACTTTTGGTACTTTCAACATAATTGTTCTGGTCCAACTTTATCTCTCCACTTATCTGTTCAATATTCAACCCAACATATGAAAACTTTGACACTTCGATCTTCCTTGCAATGAATCGCCTGCATAGTCCATCCATCACGTCTTTATCAAAATTGTCATTCCCTGCATGTAGAAAATCGTCCACATGACTGACAATTATGCCACATATCTGTCCTTTAGAGTCATATTTATAAAACAAAGAAGGGTCCAGAGAACAACGAACACATCCCAATTTTTCCAGTTACTCAACCACACTTAGATAGAACTGTCTCGCTGCATCATTTAAACCATATAGGCACCTTTTAAGTCTCCATAGTATTCCCTCTTTGTTTTCCTCCTTTGGTGGAATCACAAAAACTTCTCTTTCTAACTTGTTTCCTTGTAGAAAAGCAGATCTTATATCAGTAGTTTTGACAGTCCAGTTGTGATTGACTGCAAGAATCAAAAATATTCTAATTGAAATTTTACTAACAGTTGGTGAATCTCTCTGTACCTGAACTTCTTCCTCAAATCCGCGGGCAACCAACCGAGCTTGAACATCATCACCTTTATACACTAGAACCCATCTTAAAGAAATAGCCTGCTGACCACATTCATCCACTTCATCATAAGTATCAAATGTTTTTAATTTTTCAAGTTCAAGGATCTTAGCTTTCACACAAGTTGCATCATTTTGCTTTTCCTTTGGAACAAACGTTATCAGAGTTTCTTGATCACACACTTCCCACTCAACTTCTTTTAGATCAATGCTAAATTGGTCACCAGCAGGAGATTCCATGTTGTACCAATATTTGTTTCCACCAGTAGCTTTACCAGCTCTCCCAAGAACAGAAACACCAGTCCATTCTTCACTGTCTTTTGGCTGGTATCTAATCTTCATTCCAGTTCGTAGAGGGAGTGTTTTCTTAACATTAGTGTAATTTTTGTCCTTTATCAAGGAAGAATTTTCACTAGAATCAAGCCCTTCAACACACTGATACTCAGTCATTGAACTCACATCAACATCACTTTCAGAACATGCTTCCTTTTGACTATCAGAAGGTTGTACC